>JAMLFT010005375.1:0-17678 GCA_026544285.1 Pachyrhizus erosus | reverse complement strand
ATATAATTATATGTATAGAAATGATTGCATTTATGTATATGTTGTAAAATTCGGAACCCCAATATTACATAGATGAATTTGAGAATCGAATATTCACTCTTACACTAACCATTTCAGGAAAAGATGTCTGACGAGTTTCATCCACTATTCCATTTGTTTGTCACTGCTCTATGTGGAAGGTGGACCAGAGATCCACTATATCAGTTGTATACATATACGGGTTATATGTGCGTTTTACTTTTTTCCATGCAGCTCCTTTATCCCCTACCTCTTACGGATATATTGATCTCCCGATAGTTCTAACTCAAGTGGAACCTCCAAGGGTTTCGGTGTCTCCTCCTGGTTTTCCTTCTCAACCTAGAAGGAGACGTCCACGTAACTCATCCACAAGACATGTTAGGTTCAGAACTGCTAGATCCGCTCCTAGTAATGATATCTTTGATGAAGAAGACCCTTCAGAGGACCCGGAAGATAATGCTTAAACTTGTATTATGTTTTCAATAGTGTGTTAAGTCAACTATTGTATAATATGAAAAAAATTGCTATCTTTTGAAGTCGTTTATATAACGCAAGTTTGAAATCATATATGTAACATATAAGTCTTTTGCTTAATGAAGTTTAGTCGTTAATAGAAATTTACTATCTTAGTAAAGAAAAAAAAATAGTCGTTACACCTGCTCCTAGCATTGATATTTCAGAGGAAAAAAACCCTTCGGAGGATCCAGGAGACAATGTCTAGTCCTTTATTATATCTTTAACAATGTATTATGTCAACTTTTGTGTAATATGAGTAAGCAACTGGTATATTTTGAAGTAGTATGTATAACGTAAACTAGGAGTCGCAGATGTAACTCTTAAACTTTTGTTTAATAAGATTAAGTAAGCTTTACATGTATGCATTCTGAGTAATGAAAAAGTAGTTGTTACAATAAACTTGAACCATCATTATTTAACATAGATATATCTTTTTACACCTCAAAATTTGCCTCAAAGATCCAACACAACAAGCAATCCACTGAAATGGTAGTTAACCTATAGGGGTGTTGACAACAATCATAAAGTGGCTTCTAACTCAATATTCATTACTCTAATCATCAAAATTTTTGCATCCAAACATATTATAACTACATATGAACCATTTGCAATATAAAAACACAATGTTCCATTTCATAAACACTCCAAACAATCAAGAAAAATCCAATGTAATGACCAATTTTTCAATTCCATGAACAATGATAGAGCATTACTTTGGTTTACTTATATCCTCCTTCATTGTGTCCTAAATTTCTATCTTAACTATAGAATATGGCTCAGAAATATAGAGGGTGAATAAATGTATCCCCTTTATTGATTTAAAATAACTTTCAAGAGATAAAAACTGTAAACACAGTGAAAGACTTTTCTAAATAATGATTGTTTATCCCTTTCTAAGGAAAACAAAAGATGATATTACTAAATCTTTTGATTGATGAACCAATAATAGTTTGAGAGAGAGTTAGAAAGATGAACACATAGGTTTATACTAGTTCATCCAAATCCTAGGCTTACATCCAGTGTTAGTTTGACAACTTTAGTCAAACTCTTTCTTACACTATAGAAATTTGTAATACAAACACTATGAACATACAATTTTTATATACCCTTTTCTTGAAACCTACAAGAAAAATAACAAGAAGTACTTCACTTCTTATCTTTCAATCTTAGAACCCTTTTAAGGTAAAAATAATCAAAAGAGAAAAGTTTGATGGATTAGAATACACCTTAGATGTGCAAATAATACAAGTTGAATATAACTCTTACACACTTAGATGTTTCTTGACTTTTTTTTTCTTCAACAAATCTTTGAATGCAATCAATCATTCTTTCACTTTAATATCGTTCTTTGAAAATAGAAAGAAAACTTACGAATTTGAAAGTCACCTTTGATTTGAAAATTTTTTTAATATGAAAATTGATTTTGGTTCTAATGTTTTAGTTTGAAAGAAAAGCCTTTTTATATAGAGTTTTTTTATTATATAATTTAGTTATGAATTCTTAACTATGTAGTTGATAGTGTAATTGATTAAATCAATCTTTTTCACTCAATAAAATATCAGGATTGACAATGTCATCGATTACTCCTATGATGTAACTAGTTACATCATAGCAATCTAAAATACATCTTTTTTAGGCCTATAATCGATTAAAACAATTTGTAATATATTAAATAAGCTTGAATATCTAATTCTAAATTCTTTTAACTCTTTATAATCAATTTCACATACATGTAATCGATTAAAATAGTTAAAAGACTTTATCAAATTTGTAATTAACATAATTTTGAACCATCTAGGAGTTTTATGCACACACAAGCCTACTTTACTAAACAAACAATACATTGTCACATCTTTACATGGTCGACATAATGAAATAAATCAAAATCTAAATCCTGAAGCCTTGAACTTCAACAATCTCCCCCTTTTTGGTTTTAGAATATCAAAACATTTTGTCTTCAATAAGAACTTCATTTAGCTCGGATAGACCATTTGTATTTGTATTGAGGTTGTGTATTATTCTTGTTACACTTATAAAATAATACGAAAAGCTTTTATTGCTTTTATTAGTAATTAGAAAGATAAAATCATAGTTTATTTTAATCGATTTAAAACAAATAGTTATATGTGATACTTCCCCTTTTTCTATGTACTTCCTTTTTTAACATTATAAAGCCAAAAAGAAAAGAAAGTAACAAAAATATTACATATATTAGTAAGTCACTGATACAATTTTCAAAATTACAAAACCATATCAGCAAATACAAGCACAAAAAATAGACTTTGCAAATGTGATAGACCAAGAGCAAAATGAAGCAAAATACATCAAAAAATTATCAAAATAAAAGTTGAAAAAGCATATATAAATCTTCATCATCTGCATCATCCGTAAACGGGATGTTCATAGCATCAAGCCTTGTAGAGATGTTCTCAAAGCATTATTTGAGCTCCCTTTAAGCTTCTTTTTGGACTTGAGCAATGTCTTCAATTTTGGCTAATATCATTTACTCAAAGGGAGATAAAGGCTTTGCGTTCGGGTTCTTCAACCACTTCAATTTTTACTTATTGATCATTTGGTCATTCTTCTTGAACCTCTTCACCTCCTTCTCTAACATTCCATCAATCTAATGTTTCAACTAGACACATTTTCCTTACTACCTTGGTTTTTACGCCATGTGTCTCCTTGGGGAAGTTAGATAAACTACCATTGGTTTATATACCAAAGAATTTCAAAACTCTAGAAATGAACAAAGCATAAGGACATTTGTAGTCAATTGACCTTTGTATTCAACACTATTTTTGTGATTACAAATATCCAATCCACTTGGATATTGTTCTTCATTGTTATCATCAACATGAGATCCTCATCTATTAACTGAGCATGATTGCACCCCCTAGTTGCTAGAATCAATACTATTACATAATGTAATAAATGATTCTTAACTATTAAAGCTCTTGTACCATATAACCTCTTATTCATTAGCCTTTCTTTAGGATTCCTCATGTAGCTCTTGTAAGTGAGAAATGTATCATACTCAATGTTTTCACTTACAAGACCTTAAAGAGTAGGTTTAATACCTCCTAGTGCCAAGCCATCAACTACCATGAACACTTTTTCATTAAGCTCAATGTGAAAATCTTTCACATTTAAGCATAGTTCCCCTTCTTCATCCATACAAACACATGTATAAAAGACTTTTACCAAATTATGATAAAAATTACCTTCAAGTTGAACGAATTTCCATGGCCTCTATGCCTCCAAGATGTTTAGAAATTGAAAATGTTGCTCCTTCAAACAGGTAAAATTTAGAACCTAAGGAGCCACTGGGTCTTTATTGGCATAGCTTTCAAAATATGAACACTCCCTATTTTCATCAATGGACAAGGGGTTTTGATATAGTGTTGGATATGGTTGACGTTGAGGAAAGGCAGGTCATTTCCCCTTGTCGGTGCTACCTTTGACTTTGGTTTTGGATTTAGGAGATGGAGGAAAAGCCTATTTAGCCATAGTTTTGATCCTTTTTGGTCTTTGACCAACCATTATTGAAGGCTTGAGCAAGAAAGAAGAAAATTTTCAAAAGGATTTTGAGGATATAGACGGTTGTAGGGTTTGTAAGTGAAAATGAATCAATTTGAAGGTTTATTTAATGAGAAGGAAGGAGGATTTGAACATTTGAAATCTGAAATTTGAAAAGTTTTTTAGTATTCAAAAGTTGTGTAATTGATTAAAAACTAGTGTAATCGATTACATTTTTCCCACAATATGATGTTTTAGACAAAATAACATAGTGTAATTGATAAAAGAGTATTGTAATTGATTAAAATAGAGATTGCATTGTGAATGTATCAATGTAATCAAGTATGAGTCAATGTAATTGATTAATTCGTTCTTAAAGTTCAAATCAAGTACTTGAGATTTTCTAGAAAATTGTTTAATCAATTAACTCAAGGTGTAATTGATTAAAACAATCAGTAAGAGAAAAAATAGCAATCAACAATTTAATTGATTAAGGGTTTTTGTAATCGATTAAAATAGACATACACACAAATAGTAGTACTTTCAACAATACACATTGTAATTGATTACTACTACAAGTAATCGATTAATGGCATATGAAATTTCAATATTTACAAAATACACATAGTAATTATTAACATAAATAATTAATCAATTACCATATAATGATTAATCATAACCCTAATCTCAATTTAATTTTCCAAATCAAAACATAATCATGTATATATTCAGAAAATGGAAAAGAGAAAATAGGAGAAAGCATGATGCATAAATTTGAATATGAAGCATAGTAGAACTCAAATTTACCTAGGTTGAGGAATCCTTGGATTAAATATGTGATTAGTCTTTCATGGTTATCACCAAAGCAAGCTTCTCAAGCAAAACAAAAATGAAAGAATAATGGAGAAGAGAAAATGAATTTGGAGGAAAGACGAAGAATTAACTATTCAACTAAAAAATTATAGTTTGTTACAAAGACAATTATTTATAATGCGAACAAAAACAAATGTGAACACAAATGTAGAAACAAATGTTTGCTATATAATGTATTCCAAAAAACATGTGCCTTTCAATATGAGTTGAAGCCACTCAAAAACTTGCCAAAAAAATCTAAACAAATGTTATTGGGTTACAAACCCTAAACCCCAAACACAAAATACAAATATGAATCTTCAAGCATAGGTGGCCACTTGTAGTTAAATTTTGAACTCTTCAATGAATTTTGACCCCTTCAATGACTTACACACAAAAAGCAATGTCAATGATGAGAAAATGCCAAAATTAACAAAACTAAACACAAATCCAAAAAAAAATCACAAAAATAATTAAGAAGGGTGAAAATTTCCACAAGAGCATGTCAAACTTATGTAATATAAGACATTAATGAATGCAAAATAATGTTCTACAAGAAAGAGGTTGTTAATTGTTTGTTAAGGGTTGTTGTTGTTGTTGTTGCACTTGAGGCATAAGTTGCTATAAAAGTGCCATGATAAGAGCTGGAGAAGCAATACTTTTTATATCAAAGCTTGAATCAATGGTGTTAGCTTAATGTTGCATCATTCCAACAAAATTGGCATCTTGCTTCTCCAAGTGGGTTTGAATCTTTCTATCAATAATGCTTTCCACTTAAGCAAAAGAAAAAGTAGAGGAAGATGTAGATGGAACAATAGTAGATGTGGTAGACACTATAGTCATTGCAATATCTATAGAAGGTGGAGATAGATTTCTTGGAGGTTCATCAACTGGTTCATGCACTTCCATGGGTTCAAGATTGGCTTTAGGAGATATAAGAGGAGATGGAAATATTTCAATTATTAATTCAAAACTCATATCTAATAGCATACACATAAGAGCATAAATGATGTATATTTCCATTCCTAGAAAAGGAATTTCTTAATTTGCTAGGAATACAATGACAATATCTCAAAAACTATAACTTCTTATTGGAGATAGTGCCTAGTAGCTTTATGTAGCTATTGGAGTTTCTTGCTTCTCTTATTTAGATAACCCAGAGGTGGATATCTAGTGAATGGATTCAAACAAATGTTCTTTCCAAAAATATCATTTATCTTCTCTTGTCGAACTCTTGAGATAGGTATCTATGCATATAGGCTTCTTGAAAGTATACATGAAACCTTTCAAGGCATACCTTACTTTTTGTTGGCAACTCAATCTTGTTAGTTTTCTCTTTTATTCTTGTTAAGGCCAATAATGGGCAAACTCTATTTGGATAGATATTGACCTCAATTATTTCCTTGATTTGTAAACCAAAGAGATAAGTAATAGCTTGGTTATGTAGCAAGTCTTGGGTTTTGATGATCCCATCCTTTTTTATGTCATCCACTAAGGGATACAACCTTGTAGTGTATGGATGAAATGGACGAAAACACATATTGGCATCTCTAATAATCAACTTATGCTTAAGATTAGCATAAAAAGTGTTATCGTCCATGCTCACATTAAGAGTAACTCTTAGCTCAATATCTTGATTATTTATTTTGCGTTTAAGAGTTGGCTTTCTTTCCCTTAATGATGGTAGTTAGGAAACAAATATGGTAGCCTCAAAATTATCTACTACCTTTTAATTTGCTTTTTCTTCTAGAGTTAGGAGTAAGAGATGTTGAATCACTCTAGGGTTATGTGTATATACAAGGGCCCTCACCACATTTCGGTATATTTTCCTTTAGAATCTCTCAACAAAGCCTTTAACTTGAGCATATTTTGGTATATTGGAGTAGTATATCTTGTATGTAGGAAACTTTACAAGCAATTGTCCAGAGTCTTCAACGACGTTATGCTAGACATTCTCCTTAACAAAAAAGAAGGCCATTTATTTCAGACTTTAGTTAAACTCTCTATATTTTCAACAAAAAGGAAGGCAAGAGAGGCATTTATTCTCATAGGAGAAGCTAAGTTGGTGACCCAAATTTCCTTAACTATACAAAGGTCATCCAATGATGGTTTTACAACAACTTTTTTATTATAACTAGGTAAGTACCAAGGCTAGGTGTAAGAGCTGGGGTTAAATTAGGTTGGTGAAGTAAAGGAACATTGAATACACTATTGAAGTTAGGAGTGTACCAATATGGATAGTTGATACCATTGTCGATTTGCTATCAAAATCACTTAATTCTTGATAAATTTGTAGTATAGGGCCTACATAGGTCATATTTCCAAAGACATAATTCATTGAATATTATAATTCAATTTGAAATTGAGGGGGATTTCAATTGAATGCAACAATTAAATGAGATTAAAATTAGAATTAGAGTGGAAAAAAATTTTAAGAGATATTTTAGGGATCTAATGATTTGGTAAATCATCATGGTTATAGAAAAGATAAGACAAATTTATTATCATCCATCTCAAATTAAAATTATGAGAAAATCATTTCACATTCATTCACCAAAATTAGAAACACAATTGCATTTTTGAATTTAGATAAATTCAAGCATTCTTTGAATTCACACAAACAATTAATCAATTATCATGAAAGGATTAATCAATCCTACACCTAATCCCAAATAAATTTCCTAAATCAAACATAATCACACATATATTCAAAAAATTGAAAAAGTAAAATCAGAGAGAGCATGATCCATAAATTCAAATGCAAAGTGTAGTAGAACTCAAAATTATCTAGGCTTTATAACCCTTAGATTGAAAATAAGATTAGTTCTCCATGATTATCATCATTACAAGTTTTTCCAAAACAAAAATGAAGGAGAAGAAGATGAAGAGAAAAATGAAATTAGAAGAGGAAAAGGAAGAGAAAATGAAAATTTAGATAAAATGAGGAAGGGGGAGAAGAGAGAATAATCACTTCCAACTAACTCCAACTACTTGCAACTAACTAACTAACTTTGTAATGTGTGTAAATCTAAAAGTAAGTATATTTGTTACAACCAACCACGTTGGTATTTATAATGTGTGTAACTAACTTCTTAAAACATTGATTGTTCCTAACAACTAAGGCCTATTCAAAAATCATTGAAAGAAAAACTACAAAAAAATATTATTTATGCTAACAATTACAAAATTGGATCCAAATTGCAAAAATGAGCTTCTCAAATCCAAGGTAATATCTTAAAGCTCAATTTTGACCCTTGGAAATGACCTACACACAAAAAATACAATAATTAAAAAAATTTAACACTTAGGCCCAATATCACAAAAATCACCTAAAAATGACAAAAGCCTTTCACAAGAACATGTCAAATATATATAAAATGAGACTTTAATGAATGTTAAATAATGTCTTACCGATAGTCAGACTCATGACATCCAATCATCTTTATCAAGAATGACATTCCTATTTTTATCCATCACGAGAGCGCCTACTTTAGTTAATGAGAAATGGGGATGAAAGTAAGATCATTGGTAAGTGGCTTAGGCTAAGGGCGCATGCTAGTTGTATAATGGTGGTTGTTTTATTTGGGTTATTTTGGGTTAGATGAGTTGGTGTTTTGGTTTTCTAGTTGGGTTAAAGAAGGTGAGTCTTGGGCAACAAGTTGAGAGGATTTTGTTTCAAGTTGAGTTTGGATGATTGGTTATGAAGGTTGTTTTTGTTGGGAAGGATTTTTTATGGTTAGTTTGGGTCAAGATTACGAGGAGGTTCAAGTTGGTACCTTGAGTGGCTGGATAAGTTCAGCAACAATTACCTTAGATGCAAAAAACTTGTTGCCTACAGTCTTCACTCATTTAGGACAAATGACTTGCATGATGAGCAGTCTGTCATCATTGTCCACTTCTTTCATAATGTAAGCAACTTAAACTCTTCGTCATTTTAGAGGCTCTTTAGTTGTTTCTTCAAAGCCAAACTCTTCTTGTAAAATCATTTTCCTTTTTGTTGTTACTAGTGTTGTCTTTTTATGCTTGGACACAAAAGCACCTTCACAAGGAATGGATGTTGGTTACTTCCTAGGCTGCTTGGGCGACCTTGTTCTAGGCTCAGTCAAAGGTTTCTTCCTTCACCAAATCTAACTTTAGTTTCACCTTCTCCTCCTTCTTGTCCACTTGTACTTCTAATGGGTTTTTTTGGAATATTTTCAAGTTCAAAACTTACATCAATCTTCCAAAGTTTGACTTACCAACGTACAATTGACAAACCTTTATCCCCCTAGTCAAGATGGCATTCCTCTCATCTTTAAGAAGCCCATAACAAACATTGTAGATACCATGATCCCAAAGGATCCTATTCAACAAAGAAATGTTCAAATACATAAGTTATTATTGTTAATTCCTTGTATTTCTATAACTTGACTTTTGAATCAAACTCTTTTTGATACTTAGCTTTTTCCTGAATTAATTAAAGTAAATTATACTCCTCACTCTTGAAAGATGTTAATATTACATTATTTTTCTCTCTTGTATTGAAATATATATAGTTTAGTCCATTTAGCTTAATATCATTAAAGTTAGCAACTTTTTCTTTTCTTGAGAAGTAAGAGTTTTACAATGTTCTTTCCTCTTGTGTAAAAATATAGAACAAAATTATTTTTTTACCACTTAAAGTTGCAAGTACTACAATATCTTCTCCTTAGTTAAAAAACATAATTTAATCTATTATTCTTAATATTATTAAATTATCATTCACTCACTTGATAAATATTTGTTTTAAAATATATAAGTAAATTTAAAATAATTTATTAAATTAGTAATTAAAAAAATATTTAAGTTATGAGATAAATTGTGTTTGATTTTGTATATATTATATTAAATTTTGTAATAAATATATTTTACTTAATAATAGATTTTTAATATAAATAAATTTATTTAGAAATTTGTGCATTTAATATACATATATTAGCATTATATTTATTAAATTTTAGAAATACATTATTTAATAAATATAATATATAATAGTACTATTAAAATTTATTATATATTATAGTTAATAAATATAATAATTATAGTACTATACAAGAAAATACCAATTTAATTAAATATTTGTATTAATAAAATACTATCTTAATAGTTTTGCTTAATTTTATTTTTAATCTGATTATTTTAAAATGTTTTGTGAAAAATAATTACTGAAAGTATATCTTTTTTAGATATATAATTAAATTTAGAATAAATCATAATAATTTTTTAAATAACAATTAAAAATAAAATTAAGAGAGAGATGAGAAGGGATCAAATGACTCTAAAAGAGTCTTCATCTTTCTCATTCATTTTTTTTTTAAAATCTAATGATTAAGATTAGTTACTTACTACAACTATTAGATTTCAAGAAAATTATTAGTTAGAATAAAAAATAATTTTCTTAGAGTTATTTTAAGCCATTTGAAATCTCTTCTCTATATATAATAATAATAAAGCGTCAAATCTTTGTAATATATGCATCTTTTAGGAGAAGTAATGTGAAAGATATTTTAAGAATAATTTTTTTAACAAAAGTTAACAAAAATTTGAAAAAGTAAAGTGTGACGTATTTGAATTTTCAGAGAAATGTATAATTTTTAGCTTAAGATGAGAAGAAAGTATAATATTCATATATCACTCCATTTCCGTTGCAGTCAAGCATTTACATGCACAAAAAGTAACTTCGAATCTTTCCCTTCTGAATCTTCATATAAAATTATGAAAAGGAGTAACGACCATTGCAATCTGCCAGCATGTAAATCTGGACAAATGATTCACCCCTTGAATTATTCTCAAGGGATATATATAATTTAATCACATAAAAGGGAAGACAAAATATTAAGATTAGCTATCAATCTTCAGACACTATATGAGGGTAAGCAAGCCTGTCCCACCACAACACAATTTGGGTGATTTTGAAATGAAGTGAAATTATTCATGAAAGGATGTCTTCTAAATCTATCAAAATGTCTAGGCTGCTGGAAGCACACCCTTCAAAAAATGCAGAGAAAGAATGGAGTAACTGCTAAATCACTTCAACTGAGCACCAACAAGAACTATTGCCACCCAGAAGTTGTAGCACTTGCAACACCCTCCAAGAACGCAGCCCTCGCAGCAAGGTCAGTAGAAAAGCGACCTAATACAGCAATGGTAGCTGTACTGCTTCCAAACTTCTCAATTCCTCTAGAAATCATGCATGTATGGCTTGCCTCTACAACTACTATTACATGTCCACCTAATAATAGCGGTGCAATGGTTTCTGCTATTTGTCTTGTAAGCCTCTCCTGAACTTGGAGTTTGAAACTATAAAAATGTATAATAGACTGTAAAAGGGATTTTCCAATGGGATTAAATCCTTCACAAAGGAAGTATCCTATGTGAACAACACCATGAAATGGAAGTATATGATGCTCACATTGTGACCAAAATGGCAAGTTCAACTCAGAGTGTATTTGTTTGTCATTGAAGTTCACCTCCCTATTGAGGTTCAAAGTATCTATCCCCCCACAAAGGGAACCATTCAGCTTCACATCCATGTCAACGCTTTGGAAGTTCAATAGCCATTTCACAAATCGACTAGGAGTCCCAGCAAGCTCCTTCCTCAGTGAATCTTCTCCCAGAGAATTAAGGATTGAACATACTGCAGTGACCATTGCAGGATTGACTGGTACAATTTTGGAGGAAAATTTAGCAGAAAGAGCAGACAGAGATGGACACCAGCATTGGTCAGATGATCCTCGTAGATGAATTTTTTCTATTTCAATACCTCTACATTTAAGAAGGCAAAAGAAATCAGACCATACATCTGCATTTCTATTTTCAAAAATCCCAGAACCTGACGAAACAAGTGTCTTCACCCATGCTTGCTGGTTTAATTCATGAAAGATTGATTCTATGTCTGGAAAGGGGATATGTGTACATTGAAGTACAATAGCAACACCTGCTGGCTTTATTCCCTGATGCAATGCTGAACAAACATCATCTGCCATACGCTGAGGCTCCTGGAGTCGTTTAGCAAATACATCAGCCACGCGAGAGAGCTTGCTTAAACCTACAACTCTTTGGCCAGAAGGGACATAACCCACATGACACTTGATTTGAAATGGTAGCAAGCAAGACTCACAATAGGAATAAAGGTCAAGATCTCGGACAACCACAAGTCCACCTGCACCCCCTGCATGACCAATTTTAGTATTTTCTAGACCAGCTTCAGGAAATAAAGCACCTTCAACAATGTCCTTTACTTTTTGTCTGTACCCTGGGAAAATACCATTTCCCTCATGATTAGTAATCATATTATTGTGCAACAAAATATGACAATTATAAATTTAAATTCTATACGATGTCAAATTGAAAATTTTGTGAGTAGAAACTATGGAAATCAAACATTGAAGGCAAGAAACCAACAACGGAGGAAGAAAAATGGTGCTTAATATAACGGTGAACTAATTAAGCAGGTACATAGAGAAAAATAAAGTAATCACTAAATCTATTGTTATTTTAACTATAGCATATATATGATGTCAAAGGTTAACAGTCACTGCAGTAACTTGCAAAAAACTGGTTAGTTAAGGAATACAATATTAATTTTCTGGTGCTTATATATTTCAGATAAAATTGAAACTGGATGCCAAAATTCCTCTATCAAGCATGCATCATTCACAACATGAACGGGTTACTATTAGTCTCCCTACAGCAGCAGCACCAGGAGAATGAAAAGGTACAAAAAAGAACAAGCATATAATGTATCTAGCAATTTGTTGGAAAGTTGCCTTAGTTGTGGTCACAGGGAGCTGCAGTGTCTTGAAAAGGACTACCTAAAAAGGGGCTGACCAAAAGGGCTAAGTGCAGCACACAGTATGAAGCCACCCAGACATCAGCTCTTAGTAGGTTGCGATTACACAGTAACTAGAGATAGGCTTAAGTAGTGCTTATAAGCCTAGGATAGCCCTCACCATACAAGCCGGTTTGCTGTTGAGTTAGGCTCTAAACCCAAATTCCAAGACAATTGTCTCAACAGAGTTGAACTACCATTTTGACCATAAATTATTTTTCTCAAAACCAAAAGACAAATGGCTATTTTCATCAAAATATTAGTCTCTCTCTCTCTCTCTCTCTTTTTTTGTGTAAGTATAATTGGCAAGATTTTCTCTATGCATGAATTACATTTAGAACCATAACTTCTTAAAGTCCATCCCCTTTAATTTTCTCCACTCCACGAGGTAGCCCAGCTCACTTTTAGAAAGACAGAGTGTAGTGTAAAAGGTACTTGGCAATAATCACATAGACTTTATCCAATAGAAACAGATCGATTACCATAAGTGTAACCAATTTCTTTTCTCTTTATTGTCACTCTAAAGTAAAAGACTCACCTTCCCCAAAACTGCTGAAACAGGGAAAAGTAATACATGAACAACTTCACGTCCAAATTGAGATACTAGACCAGACAGAATTATATTCCTTACTAAAGACCAAACATAGACAATAAAAAAGAATAGCACCCACCACCATCCTCATCTTAATCTAAACAAGGGACAAAAAAACCAATCTACCCTACAGATAATGATAATGCAACTACAAGATTGAAACCTTTCCTTTTCCAAAAATATAACAATCACTATGATGTTAAGTTGTCAACAAATAACAATCTTTGTAGAACATAACTCATAAAAGAAACATCAATGAGACTACCATGATTGACATCAATCAAATCAAATTCAGTTCAAGCTAAACTAAGGCTCTATTTGAATAAATTTCCCTATACAAGAGAAGAAAAAAAAAAGGTAAAATGAACTGAAATTCTCCCGTAAGTTAAAATCAGTATGTGAACTTAAGTTTTACAAAAAAAATCTCTAACTTTTCCAAAGTGCATTAGTTGATTTTAGGAAAAAAATACTCAATTCATTTACCATCTTAATTTCTTCTCCTATAAGTACTTATGAGTAAGTTTATCCGTAGTCTAAATAAAAACCATTAATGCAAAAGATTCATATAGACATGGTCACCTCGGGTTCCTTCACGGAGGGCCCTGGCAACACGAAGTGGTGTCTTCCTAAGACCTTCCCTGTTGATATCTTCCCCAAGACCAAGCAACAGCACCTTCACAGCATCCTCAATAGAAGCAATATCTGTCTTTACCTCTTCCTCAAAACTCACTTCACCACATTCAATACTGACTCCATTTTCAAGCTCCCCATTCCCCTCATCCAAACAGCCCATTGAAAGATCACAAATCCTACAACAAAACAATAACCACCCCCAACACCCCGAAAAGGCCAAAATCCAACAAATGATACCAAAATAGTTATTAAGCAAAATAAAAATACAACTTGCAAAACTAGGATTAACCAGCAAATACACAAGTTTCCAACTTTTTAACACCAACCCAATTAGAGACCCCAACCAAACAAAGGGCCGAAGGGAAAAACCACAAAAATGAATCCAGAAGCTTCAGAACTAGACCAGAATCAGTGAAAACACGTAAAATCACAATCCAAATGCAAAAGGGTGTCACAGATCTCGGTCTCAGAAAAAGGGTAGGGATAAAGAACAGACAAGCAGAGAGGAAAAAGGGAAAAAGTTGGCAAAGAAAAAGAAAAAGAAAAGCAAAAAGAAAAAAGTGGATTTGCTTGTGGGGTTAATGTTTGTTGTTAGAATGTGTGGATCCAGGATGGGAAGTAATGTAATGTAATCTAATAGAAGGAAAAGGAGGACCCACCAGCCAACTAAGGTGAGGGAAGAGAGGTTGGTGTGTTTTTTCTTTTTCTTTTCAGAAACGTGGGTGTGTGTGTGTGTGTGTGTTGTGTGCTATTGTTATGAATGATGGTTGATTAATGTAATGTACATATAAAGAGGGAGGTGATGCATAATAAAAATAGGAGATGAAAATGATTTGTGGGAGGTTGGTGGATTAAGTGATGATGGTATTGGTAGCTAATAGATTATGGCAGAAGAATTTGGTCTTTAGAAACTGCATACAAAAAACGAAAAGGTTAAATATAATTTTACTTTTAAAAAAATTATTTTAATTTGATTTTAATTTATGAAAAAAAAAATCATGTTTTTTATTTAAAAAAATTTTAAAATATTAAAATTTATTTTTTATTATGTTAAAAATTATTGTTAAATTATAATTTTATAAATTAATAATAACAAAATAAAATTCATATTTTTAAATGAAATAACTAAAATAAATGGGATGAATTTAAACTTAAAAAGAAATAATTTTTCACAATTATATATAGTTATGTTTAATTGAAAAACAAAGGAAATAAAAAGATAAAATTATTTTGGTTAAAATATTTTGTGTTTACTTTTTTAATAAAATATTATTTTAATCTTTTAAAATTATAAAGTTATTTAAAATGATTATTTTTAGTTTCACACTACCGCTTTTAGTGTTTAAATTTTTAAACATAGAGACATTTTTTCTATAACAATATTTAAATTAATTATTTTAGTTATTTATAATATTAAAATAATTAATTTAAATATTATGACAATTAGTAATTATCATTATAATAGTTTTAACTTAATAAAAATATCTAAGTTTCATAATTCAAAACTTTTCTCAAAATCTATAATCAAACAAATTTAAAATTCAATCATTTATTGAAAGAGATGTAGTGTTATTAATTATAAGTAAATCTTTATCTTCTTGAATTTTTTGAAGTTGATGTTACTATCATTGTTAGCATGAACATTTTCTCTTCTATCTTTATAGATTGAAAGGAAATGAGTTTTGAGATGAAGTCTACCAAAATAATTTTTTCCTTCTTTATTTATGTAAACCAAATAATAGAAACTACATTCTTTTTTTTCTATTTTCAATGTAATCAAACACAATGTTTCTTTTTGTATATAACATTTGTCAAGAGGTAATTCTTTTCAAATCAAATAAGAATATTATAGATAATAAAGTTCTTTTAAATATTTAGTACAATGACATACTTAGAATTTAATGTTAAGACCATTAAATTAAGTTAAAATAATTTTGTGTTATTATTCATGTACTCAATTGTAGTCAAATATAATAAAAATGAGAGATAGAATAAATTATCAATAAGAAATGAATAAGTTATATCTCATTTTTAGGATTATCGATAGAAGAATAAGGAAAGTAAAAAAAAAAAAAAATATTTGTAATAAATAATATGATGTACAAATGAATAGAAAGATAAAAAATATGGAGTAAAAATAAGATGGAAGTAAAAGTAAATATATGTAAATAATAACTCAAACTCATAATATGATAGTAGGAGAAATAAAAGTAAAATACGTATTGAAATCAGAATATTAAAATAATTAAGGTTAATTAAACCTTTGCACTTGTTGTATTTTATTTTGAAGAATATTAAAAGGTTAAAACAACAAATATATTTTAATTTAAGAATTTTATTTAAATATATTATTAATGTAAAATTGAAATAAATAAATAAATAAATGATTCACTTATTTATATTTTAAAAGTATAAACCACATCAATTTTAGTATAAATATGAACAAAATATTAAATAATTCTAACTTAGTTTTCTAATTACGTATCACGAATCAAATCCTTCAAAAGATTAACTTTACGTTCATCCCTAAACGTTTTAAATAAATAAATATATTATTTTGATTTTATATTAATGATGGAAGGATTATGACAAATAAAATTGTAAAGATGATTTTTTTTTTTAGCTAGGAAGTAAAGACGGAGAAGTTAGATTTTAGAAAACACAATGATATTTTTATTCGTTTAAAGCTTTAGGATGATCATAAAGTTAATCTTGTGAAGGAGGATTTGATTGGTGATACGTAATTAGAAAACAAAGTTAGAATCACCTATAACAAATCAGGGAATATCTATTCTTAAATTTGCATAGGTAGGAATCAGACTACTCGTTTTTTTAAGTTCGTTAAATATTTGTTTTTATTAACTGCAAAATATACTTTTAATTTGTCAATTATTTATGATTTTTTTCAATCCATCGTTATATCAGCTTTAATTTTTCATCTATTTTTCACTTAAGTTTTAGTTCTTATCATCAAAATTTTATGTTATATGCGTATGTGAAAGTTATTTTTTAAAAAAATATATAATTTTAGTTTTTTAATTTTTTATGATTTTTATTTTTACTTCTTCAATTAATATTTTATTGGCTTTGATTTTACAGCTATTCTTTTATTTGATTTTTAGTTTTTACCATCAAATATTATTAAATTATTACATTACAATTATTTTTAAATTATTTTAAAATATTTTGTCATGACATTTTTCTAGAACTTAAAATTTACTATAAATTGTATGAATAAAAAATATTAAATAATTTTTTACAGTTTAAAATCGGTCATGTATGTTGGTAAATTTAAAGATAAGAAGCAAAATGTACTGGGATAAGTTACTTTTATCACCCTTACAGAGATAACTATTAAAGGATGTAGAGAGGTGACTCAAAAATTATTATAAACAATTTGAAATTGTATAATCCTTTTTAAGACAAAACTTAGATGTACTATTTGTATTATTCATGTTATTCTCTTATCAGATTTGAAGTTTTACTTCAATAATATGTGAAATAAAGAAATTAATTAAATATCATCCCATAATATCGAGATAAAATTTTAAATTTGATTTGAGAACAACACCTATTATATCTAAGTTTTTTCTTACTTTTTATCCAAATAATTTATGGTAGTTTTTAACTACAAAAAAATGTCTCAAAGTGTTTTAAAATATTAAAATATAATTGACATATCATCATTTAATAAAAATACTT
>JAMLFT010005374.1:0-17681 GCA_026544285.1 Pachyrhizus erosus | reverse complement strand
AAAAACTAAAAAAATCATCTATTTTATTAAAAAATATTTTTTTTTAAAAAAAAAATAAACACAAACAAATTGGTCACAAATTAAATGATTTTTATGTTTCCAATATAATGAACTTTTTGCTTTTTAATAGAAGAAATTATACTTTTTCCTTAATCAATGCATCTCCCACTTCTACATAAGATATAAAATTATCTAATGGTAATGGACATGATAGGTTGTTACATGACAAAATTAAGAGAAAGCCTGTTGGGTGACATTAATTAAAAAGTGATAAAATTAATCATAATTATATAAAATTACTATCTTGTACATTAATTTATGAGAAAAAAAGGTTGTTAAAGATAGAAAATAAACATCACAGTACAGAGAAACATTTTCCTAACAAAAATTGGATGCATGAGTGTATGCATAGTCAGAGACGACTAGGAATTTAGAGTCTCAATCTGATACGACCGACTTCATGAATTGGCCAAAAAGTATGCAGTAATTAGTAGAAATTTTTAAGTTAGAAACAAAGACTCCGGCCTTAATGACCAGAACTTGTACTTACCAATTGTCTATACTACTTTATACTGTTTTACCTAATGAAAAGAAGACAAATTGAGCGTCAACTTCATGTAATCTGTCAACTTGCCAAGCATGAGATCAGATCAACAGTGAACATATATTATTGAATGATTACCGCTGAAGTGACAGAGTAACCATGCACAATCATATACTCAAACAGTTATTAACATATTGTGTGAACTTGGAAGCTGCTTCGCGTAAATTGCTGATCAGACTATAGGAAAACTTTCTACCTAATATTTTCACCCGAAAGTTTTTTTGAAACGTTATAGTAAAAGTCAAGAATAATTTAGTTAGAGGAAGAAAGTGATAAAAAAAAGGAGATGGCAAGAGGAGCTAATGCAAAAAGGAGGGGTCTGTATGTCTCCGATTTGCAGAACCATTTGTCAATTATGATCTTGATTGATTGAGGAAGGGTGTTGATGATGAAGGATAAAGTAATGTATATTATCACTTAAGTTGCAAGATAGCATAACTGTCATAGCAACTAATTAATGGGTGATACCTCAACAAAGTCTTGGTTGTTTATAATATTTATCTCCGATATTGTCTCTTGGTATAAAATCCAACGGAATTGATGGATCACTCGGAGTTCCTATCGAAGCATTTATCCAGTGGGCCTCAACATTATAAAAAACCATCAACAGAATCCAACGTCCAATGTTTTAGATTATTTGACCAAAAGGAAATGCTCTCTTTCACACTTGTTCCAACTTGACAAAAATCCAATGAATAAAGTCTATAATATGTTAATTTACATCACATAAAAAAATGTCGACCACAATGTTGATTGCGACTGACCAAAGCAAACCAAGACTCTCCAAATTCGAAACGAGAATATGCTTTAGTGTGAACTTAGCAGTCAGGTAAATTAAAAAAAAAAAAAAACGTGAAGCATGATTATATACATAATCAAGGAAATTGCTAGTAGACTATAGCAGTCAACAGTAATATATTATATAATTAGATACAGAGAAATAAAAAAGTGATGAGAGGAAAAATAAGGGGGAGGCAAAGGGAAAGTGAAAGTAGAGACAGGAGCACAAAAACGAAACTGCAAATATCAATTATTGGGATCCATAATTCGTAATGTGATGTGATGGATGTACAACAGTGTTAGTGTAGTGTGAGGAATGAATGTATGAAAATAAATGAGTAGCCTGAGCGCGCGTGCCGTCCGGAGAGGGAGAGTAAGTCAGAAGATGAGAACGACATCGCTTTTGGCTTTTTATTGTTTTTGTGTTGCTACTTGTTAGTTAGTACATACATGCATACATGCTATAGGAATTAGGATTAGGAAGAGTGGGAAAGATAGATGGAGACAGTGAGCGAGTGTTTGCTAATTTCTCATATGTTATGTTATGTTCAGTTCAGTTGGAGTGCAAAGCAAAACTTTATTCTTTCCCTAAACGATGTAAAGTTGGCACTTGGCCGGGCAGAGCGGAAACGACGCCAGCTTTGCTTAAAGACCACATTTGGGCAACGCGGGCAGTGCGCGCGGGCAAATGCATACTATTTATCTATCTCTGATAGTCCTCGTCAAGGGCCCTGCCATTACCCCTCCTCTCTTCTATTCTATTCTCTCACTCCTTTTCTTTTGCATCAACTGCCCTCTCTTCTCCTCTATCCCTCTCTCTCTTTATTTTTTTTATTTTTATTTTTACTTTCACTTCCCTCTCCCAACAATGTACAACCTTTTCAAAGAAGGAATAAAATAACTATGTCATAATAATAAGATTGATGTGATGAAAAAAAAAATAAACAAAACATACAGTAAGAAGTATTGTAAAAATAATATTATATAAATGATTTTTTTTAGAGTATAGATATTTTTTTTTGCAACAAATAATTTTTTTCAAATTTAATATGATTGTTATAAATAATAAAATTATATAAAAAATATAATTCTAAGAATGTTAGTTTGTTTTATTTTTTATATTATGATAATTAAATAATATATTTCAATGATATTATATGTTCTACATAAATTTAACTGAAAAATATTAAAAGCTCCACAGCATTAATATTCCTTTATTTTGTTATTAACATTGATATGTGGACATTCAAATTAAATAGTTTCAACACTCATTTGACATTTTTATTTTTTTTAATATTCCTTTCTTCTTTTCATATTATATACTTACATTACCATTATGTATCTTGTATTTTTTTTCTCTCTTAACATTTAAATTAGCATTGAGTTTCCACACATATATATCTTTATTCATTTGCTACATTCCAAGGAAGAAGGTATGTCTGGGGTTGGATAGGATTATAGGAACATGGAAGGAAATGCATGGTTTGGGATGCAAACCCGTATTCCAATATACATGGGTCATGGGCCCCTACTCGTGTCTGATGTTCCTCCTTATCCAGCACTACAGCTTTCTCAGGGCTCCTCTCATTTCGTCTTTTGTCATTTTTTCCACTCTTCTTTTCTTCTTTGCTTCCTTTCACCTTCCTTCTCCTTTTATAATCCCTAAGTGCTGATGATGAATGGTAATCAATCGTTCTCCAATCTAAGACTGCATGTGAATGACTTTTAATGATGTTTACCTAAAAAATTTCCAATATGGTATTACTATTGATCCTCCCGTTGATCATAGAGAAGCGTTTTTGCGTTTGGCTGCATATAGATCCTCTATGTTTCATATCAATCTATATCAAACCCTTGAATGTCTAATTACAACAACAAGCATCGTCACTATCGGATACCTATCTATAGAAGCAATTTTAGCTTAAACACTTGCACGCCTTCTTTCGAGACCCTAGGCCACTGAAGGAAGCTAGCTTGCCATAACATAATCCTCAAAGGTAAAGCAAAAATGTGTACAAAATTTTAGCATCATTTGTACAAATTAATCATATGGGAAACAAAGGAAGTCACGCATCTTTCAAAAGAGATCCATAGGGGTCAATAAATGGTTCTTAGTTGAAGATTTTCTTCGCCTTGTTGGACGGTCCCTACCTTAAAAGCAGCAAAATATGCTTACATGCATAGGTATAAGTCATCCGCATTCCACAATGACATTGATTGAGGAGTGAGAATTCCAACGGAGGTTTCAAAGCTGACAAAAGCTATTATTGGACAAGATTCCTTGGGCAGGAAAATACTGAACTAAAATCCCATAGATCGCCTCATGTGTCGGGGGCGTATGGTTTCTAATTTGAGTGGGGAGAGACCCATGGAGGAATTTCCACATATCAATTTAGAATTCACAAAACACAACCATAACCGACAAAGTCGTTATAAGAATTTTCAGTTAATTTACTGTTACCAAGGCTAGCTATGAAGGCCTCCATCCTTCCATGGCTTTACTTGCTCAATTATGCAATTTTAATTTTGGCATAATTATTTAAAGAGATGAAAACATATGTTCTTAAATAATAATTGTAATTTTTTTTTATTAAAAGAGGATGAAAACACTGATTAGGGCATACCCATCAATTCAAGTCTTCTTTAATACTTATTTCGTTGATCATATGTTATATGTCTCTTAAAAAAAATTATTTTGTCTCAAAATATTTGTTATTTTATAAAATAAATAAAACATTAATTATTTTTTAGTAATATCCTAATTTACTAGTATTTCATTTAAATATTTAAATCGATCACAACTACATTCTAACTCTTTTAATTAATAAGGGATATTTTTGACAGAAAATATTTTATCATAATAATTTGTATAACTAATATTTTTTTCTTAAAAACTGAACATTACATTAAAAAAAATAATATATATAAGACAGTGAGAATAATAAATGATTGCGTACATGTTTAATTTCCATTGATTTATTTTATACTTTTTAATTTTTTTAAGATTTTACAAAAGAGTATTAAGTGAAAAAAAATACATTTAGTGTTTTTAATTCAAATATGAAGTAAAACGTTTTAGTGCATACATTGGTTTTTGTTTAGTTTGCATTATAAAAATATATTTAATGCAACTCAATATTTATCAACATACATGTTAAATTTTACACACTTAGTAGTAGAAACTAGAAATATTATCTGCTCTACATCCAATTAATTTCATATATTCTTAATTGACACATATAAATTTAATGGTTGCTATTTTTAGATACATGGTTTCTTCAAATTTAATTAATATGTAATAACTGATAATATCATATTCACCAAATCAATTTAACCTTTTGCAACCGTTTTTCTTGCTACCTGTAATTAGCAACTCATACAATCATAAGATTCAAATCTCAACCATGTTGTCAGTCAAAAATCCACTCACATAAACTCTTCACAAGCTATTGTTTTAGTCTTGAGGCATCCAAAAATATTATTATTAATTACTGATATTCCTTACTTATAAAATATAAAAAATTCAACCCGCACATACAACAAGTTTAAAACAAAAATTTTATATTAGATGTAGATTATAATAATTATTTAAATTATAATTTATAATTTTTATAGATATTTTTTATAATAACCGCACACGTGTGCGTGTGCGTGTGTGCGCGTCTGTGTGTATGTGTGTTTGTGTTTGTGTTTGTGTCTGTTTGTGTGTGTGTGTCTGTATCTGTGTGTGTGAGTGTGTATGTGGGCAGGCAGGCGTGCGTGCGTGTGGACAGGCGGGCATGCGTGCGTGTGTATGTGTGCCTGTGTCTATGTATGTCTGTGTGTCTCTGTGTATGTGCATGTGTGTTTGTGTTTGTGTGTTTATGTGTTTGAATGTGTGTCTTCATCTGTGTTTTAATCTGTGTGTGTGCGCCCGCACGCGCGACTGTAGCTTTGCGTGTGTGTATGTGTTTGTGTTTTTATGTGTATGTGTTTATTCTTATTAAGTTAAAACAATTTCAATTAATTATACAAAAAGAAAATAAAAAATTTATTTTTCATGCTCTTTTAAATTCATAATAAAAAATATATTTATCAATTGTTTTATACATTATTATTACTATTCATTAAATTCATTTCTTTTGAATAATCTCATCATTGATCAAATTTACTTTTTTAATTAAAATTTTACTACAATTAGACTCCTTTTAATTATACACATAATTCATTTCTTATTACTTTTTAATGTATCTTATTCTTTAAAAATATTATCAAACTTTTCAAGATTTTCACTAAAGTTATAATTTCCTAAAAATATAAGAATGATAAAAGCACAATGCATAAAAAAGCTCATAGAGTTTAAATATATAATGCAATCATAAATTTTTTATGTCTTTTTTAGATTTTTGACACTTATAACAAGACATAACAAAATATTTGATGTATCATTAATTACATGCATGTAATTGCAATTTTTTCAAGAAATAAAAATAATTAATGTTATTTGAATGAAAACATTTATATATATATATAAATTTTGGTATATTAATTTTTTTTTCAAATTAGAATTAATTATGATATTTTAAAATAATTAATTTATTATTTATCATATTATTATAATTATAATTATAATTAATAGTATTATTAGAGAATATTTAAATTTGTGACTTTAAATATTGACTAAAAATAATTAATTAATTAAAAGACATATATTTATATATAAAAAAAAGGTTTTGATACATTAAATTTATCGCTCAAATTAGAGTTAGTTATAATATTTTAGAACAATACATTTATTATATGTTGTTGTTATTATTATTATTATAATTATAATTATAAATTAATATTATTATTTTAAAATATTTAAATTTTATAATATTAAATATTAATAAAAATAATTAATTAATTAAATGACATATCTTTATATATATAATATTAATAAATAAATTATTATTTTTTATATTTTATTTTTTATTTTTAATAATTGAATTTTAGATGATTAAAGCACTATTAGTAATATAAAAAAATTAATAAATATATTATCTATGCACCTCTCTTTTATTCCTAGTCTTTCATTTTAGTTGTCTATAAATGTATAGGAAAATTTCATGTTTAAGTTATAAACCACAAAAATATGAAAGTATAGATTTCTTTGTATTGAACTACGTGCATATTTTACATGTTATGTAATTTTTTATTTTTTTTTTAATATGAAATGCATTCTTCATTGTAAAACACACAAATTTTTATATATATTTTGGGATCCAATAAAAGGTCAAATTTTTTTATGTAAAAAGTTTATATTTCAACTAATAAACTTATGTATAATAATAAGACTTAAATATGTTTTTGGTTGTTGAAAAATTTTAAAAATTTAGTTTTGGTCTTTAATAAAAATTTCTAACTTTTTGGTTCTTAATAATTTTTTATTTTATTTTGGTCTTTAAAATGCTTTAAATAATACTGTGAATAGTGAAATAAATTGTTCTGTATAATGTTTTAAGCATACAAAAAAAATTTATAGGAGCTAAAAAATTATTAGAAATAAAATTCACATGTTTATTGAGACCAAAAACTTATATAATATTTTAAAAGATAATAAATTTTAATACAATTATAATAATTTTTTTTAATTTTAATTTTAATTATAATTCATATTTTTATTGTATTATAATTTTTTTTTAAGTATTAAAAAATATTTATCCCAACTGAATGTGATACCAAATATTGAGTTGACATTTAATCATTTAAGTATTTCTTTTGAAATTTATATTGCTTTTTGTTTTACTCACTTAATTTCGTTTCTAATATATGAGTTATTTTAGTTAAAATTAATTTTTTTATTCTAACTTTTTTACTTTAAAAAATAAATATAATGAAATTTAAATTTATAGTTGTATTGAAAAATAAACACATTTAATTATCTTCTGTTATTTTTATTAAAGAATAAATTCTTTATTGCAAAAATTTGATTGGTTTATTTTTTTAGTAATATAAAAAATTAAAAATATTAATATCTTTTAATATATTATAAAAAAATTACTTTCACAACAACTCATCAATGCATGGGTTTACGTTCTAACTAATTAAATAGAAGCTTATCAAGTGAAGCATAAAACTAATTCACATAAAATCTATTATTATAGGATACTAAACAAATAACCAACTTATTTACAATTAAAACTCCTTAATCATAAAGAAAATTTTATGCAGATAATTTTTTACTATTATTATACAAGACATGTAACAAACCATCAAGAAATAGATTATGCATTAAAAGTGTAAACTAATTATAATATATTATTCTAATAAATTTATTAAATTTTATATTTATATTAAAAATCATATCAATAATAATTTATAATTAAATAATAATATAAAATTGTTTTACATTATCAATGTAGGATTATTAAACACTTAAAATTTATATTCAAAAGATATATAAAAAATAATAAATAAATAATTCATTATTTTTAAAATAATAAAACAATGTGTCATAAAAAAAAGTATTGTTATTTTTTTTGTTAAATTTTATTATTAAATATTTTTCTATAATAAAGTATTTATTTTTGTTCATGTATATTATATTAAAGTTGGAGAGAAAATAATAATAATAATAATAATATAAGTATCAAACATGTATATCTCAAAATAATAATAACAATTTCTGTAATTACATCTCATATTATAATTGTTCTCAATCATGGACAAATTAATTGTTAAAAAAATTATCTATTATGTTTATTTATTTTATACGTTATTATTTTTTATGTTATAAATAATTTTTTTATTATTGTGCAATTTGATATGAATAATATTAACAATGATTGCATATTAATAATTTTTCAAACACTATCAAATTTGTTAAATTGGTTAAACTTGTACAATATAGATTATTACAAATGATAAATGAAGCAGCAATTACATGTTAATGCCTTTAGCTCTTTCTATTATATTTTCTAAATATGGTATTTTATTTTTAAAAAATCAAATTAAATACATAATAGTCAATTAATGGATGCATGAATTTAAACACTTATTAATGACACTTTAAATGCCATTATTTTTCCTTAATATTTAAAAAATATTGTGCATTTAAAATTTATTTTTTATTAAATATCCCACTAATTAATATAATTAATTAAGTAAAAATTAATTAATTAAAAATAAATTGTCTAAAATATCTTTATTTTTTGCAGAAAAAAAAAAAAACTGCCTGAAAGCTTTCTTATATTATAAAATATTTGGTTCTGCGCTTGTGAAATAAACCATACAGTACACATCCCTAATTCTTGCCATAGTAGTCTAGCGTGGTATTATCAATCTCATAATTAGATAATTAGCTGGTTCAGTACAAATTTTAAAATTATGAACATAACTATTTTATATTACCTTATCTTTAATTTTATATTATTTAATTCCTTAACATATTATATAAATTAGAATATATATTTGTACCAAAAATATAAAAAATAAATTAATTATTATCAGTTTAGATGGCTCAATTACAGTAGGATCAGATTATAAATTAAGTGTGTCTTCTAATTCAGTAATCCGTCTGGTTTTTAAAAGACTGCTAACGTCCCCTCAAGGTGAAAAAACCATTCTAAGTCCATAGTATGGTAATCTTATCATACTGTACATAAAATATGATTATAATAAACCCTAATTAAATATGGAGAATCATTGCACCACAGTTATTCGAACAACTCATATTGTTAATCTCTGTAAAGAGGTGTGGCTCTTGCACAATTATTTCAACTCCGTCTCTGGCTACTGCATCTTCTTTCTAGCAAAGCCACCTGGAGACTGGGATAATAATAGAAGCAGAAAACATTATTAAAACAATACACCTTCACGAATTGAGCGAAACTTTCAAGATTAGCTTTCAAGCGCATAGAAACCAATAAAGCACTGAAGCCAATTTTTGGACAATGACAAAGAATTGTTTACTAGCAAACTCATATTCACCATACGAGAAATCACTATCTGAAAGGGGCCCCTTTCACCCAACAACTAATTAGACATAATTAAAATCGCACGCTTAATTTGATTATTTTATTGTCCTATTAGAGCAATTATGGTTATAATGAGTAAGTGGCTACAGTGTTTCTGATTGATGTATAACAGATAATGACTACGATTTTGATAATAAATTTGTCGTTTGTAATTTTCCTTTGCTTAGAAGGGGAGTTAATGGATAATGGGGTCTAAGTTATATCATTTCACACCCTACACATAATACAAAGGATCGAAGGGCGCGTGTAGCTTCTGTTCTTGTCTCCACTTGATACTAATTAATTAATTTTTCTTCTTGACATTCTATTGTGATATGGTCAACATACCAAGCGAAAGGAACAGATACAGATAGTCCAAGCTCTTGATCATTCCTTTTTTTTTTTTTTAAGGTTTGATCTTGATGATGATGATGGTTATACCGGTGAGCATTTTGCCAATAATTCTCTCTAGTAATATTATATATGCTTGTTTGGTAAAAGTTATTTTTAGAGTTTTTTTTTTTTTAATTCGTGAAGTTGTAAAAATATTTTTTTTAGGAGATAGTAAAAGAATTAAATTTTAACTACATGATTATATATAAATGATTAAAATTTAAAAAATATAACTATTTAAAAAGTCACGACACCACTTTAAAAAATTACAAAATTTTTATTTTAATATTAAATTATTAATAATTAAATAGTCAAAATTTACTCATAAATTACCTTAATTACTTGACACACACAGAGTAGCCACTCTGTGGTATATCTTCTTTCCTCCTTGGAATTTCCTGAGTTGAATACCCAACTAAATGATGATATTAATTGGGATCATTGCAGTGCTACAACCCTGCAATTACAGTGAAAAATACAGTTCAAACACTGTTTGAATGGTAGATAGTTTTTCTTTTTAATTTCCTTTTATTAAACTAACTGTTGTTGTTTTTTTGTTTTTTTTTTGTATACATGATGTGATGAGATCTTATATGTAACTCCTGACAACTGCAAAAGAATTGTGGATTCAGTGGAAAGAAAATTAAGATGGCATGGTAGTTTATTTAGTTTGCATCTCTTTGGTCCTTATGAATAGAAATTGTATCATTTTCAAAAATGGGGCCCTTGACACTAACACTGAATGTATATTTAATTTACTAACGTTAGAGTTTGGTCATAGTTGTCCAATAGAGTAATTAAAGAGTTTTTTTTTTCTCTTTTTATATAAGTGGTAATAAAACCTCATAGATTGCTTGAAGGGGCTGCAGGTGAATGGTGTGTATAAGGATTGTAGGTAGTATGACATGGATCAACTGATATAGGCACAAGGAATTATAGGTGTGTAGGTATGCTTGTAGCCTGTAGGGATAATGAACATGGTTTTTGTGTATTATGTATAAGGGTTGGTACCTGGTACGCCTATGAAATATATTTATTATATTTGGCTAACAAAAAAACACTTAAAAGAGGGCAAAAGCTAGCCAAAAATCAAATTAACTAACCCTATAAATGAAGTATATGCTACTATAATATAAATAAGAATACGTTGATACATAACTTCATCCTTGGGCTAACTACAGCTGTGAAACTAAAGAGAAAATTCTAAGCCACACAAGGGAGAGGAAGTGAACTTGTTATTTCAATTGAAAATTATCTTCTCTTCAGTTCTAAACCGGTGGATGGGGATACAGCTAAAAGGCTTATATATGGATTTTTTTTATGGGATGGGTTTTGGAGTCAGTGATCTATGGGATTATCCTGAAAGATTGAGAGAACTAGTGAAGGATAGGGTACCGGTTTTCACTGAAGGGGAGAAAACTTTATTCCATGGAAGCCCGACTTTGTTGAGATAAGTTTATTATGTATTGATCTTTTTGTGCTAGATAAATTAGCTATATTAAAGGTCTTGCAAAATATGACGCTTAGAAGTATGTCCAGAAATAGCCAGTATATTGCTTTCAGCTTAATTTGTTGTAGTTTGCTGCTTTGGTTTTCAGCTCTTCAGTGGTGTTGCTTTGGTTTGTCATGGCTTAAATGATATTGATAAATGTAGAATGTTGATTCTGTTACAGATCTCAGAAGTTATATTGCACATGTACTCATGTTCTGGTGCTAGCCATGAGCATCCCTTGTGCTTAAGATCTAGTACTAATAAAAATTATTAGTTGGCTTATCAAAAAGCAAAAATAATAAAAAAAACAGAATACATTCTAATGATATACAATACAGGAAATTACATGCTCTTTGGACAATTTACGGAATTATTAGTTCCTTCATGTAATGATATCGGCAACAATAATGTTGTTACAACATTCAAACATGATCTGTACATATACTGATAAAGGTGGAACAAAGAGATAAAGGAAAAAGAAACCATAACACAGCAGCCTTAATTAGAACATTGTAGGCATGTGCATGTCAGATTCCTCTACCTCACCGCACCTTGGACTAGAAATTAACATCTAGCAATATATACTTTCCTTGATGCAGCTTTAAGGGAAATGCAAACAGTGTCTATAGTAAAGGGGGCGGAAGACGGGGAACATTTTCCACATGCTTCTCCAAGTGCTCTTTGGCTATTTTCACTAAAGTGATTTGCATGAAGATGTAATGTATCAATATTGAAATGCCAGTTCATAAGTTCCCACAAACCTTTCCAGCGTGATAACAACCAAATTTGACCTGTTCTCTACTCTTTGAATTGTATGTGGGCATTTATACAAAGTTGTATTACATGTGTTAGCATAATTTGATGTCTATCAAGTGTTTACAGAATTTTTAAGACACTGTAATTTAACCATTAATGTTTGTAAAATTGCGAGTCCAACCAAAATGCATGTATATGTTTTTAAAATGTTATTATTAATTTAAGTGTCTAATGACAATAGTAAAAGTGTATTTCGTGAGCGGAATAATGTGCATCAGATTTTGCATAATATCGAATTGGACAATACTTTGTGGTAAAGGCTACAATCACTGTATGAGCACTCTGCGTCCAGTAGAACCAAAGTGAGTTGTTTCTTTTGGACAGATACACTAATTAGCATGTGATGTCATAGAATGATGTATGATTTGTAGCTCTTAAACTAATGGGGGGATAAAAGCCCAAGGAAAAGACTAAGTCCAATAAAGTAGACAGGCCTATTATAAGAGGTCCATCTAGAAAATTCTCTGAAACTAATGTCCACTGGATTTGAGCAAAGCAGCACTACACCAGGCCCCATGAACCATCATCAAACACCTCTTCTTCTCCACTTCCATCTTCACCACACCATAAACACGCAATTAATTTTATTAAAAAATGCTTAGTATTCTTATGCCGTTAATATGGCATTATGTCTTGCATACAACATCAAGTATTGATCTCGAATTACCTACTCCTACATAATTGTCAGCTTTGCGAAATGTATATAGGAAGACTTGGCAGCAAAACGGACCTCCAAACGTATCTTAAACTATTTAATTATTTCCTCTTTTAATTAACAAGTTCCTATTTAAATGTAGTATTTTTTAATTTTTAATATTGTATTGATTATTTTAATTTATTTTAACATTAATTATTTTATAACTTTTAATGTTATTAATAATTAATTTTTAAAAATATACTCATATTTCTAGAGATTTAGCAATTTCATATTTGATATTTCTATTTTTTTCTAACAAATACAGGGATAATCCTGACTTAAAGAAGGTAAAATACTTGTTTTAAACCCTGAAATAAATAAGACTTAAAAAAAGTTATTAATATTTTATTAAAATAATTAAATAAGTAAATATTTAATTAATTAACGGATAATATTTAAGTAAATATGTATTTCTTTAAAAACAGACTTTTATTTTATTATTTTTTTTCTCTTAATTAGTATTTTTTAATGTTTATATCTTTAGTTGAATTCTTAATATTATAAATCTTCTATTAAATATATATTTAATGTTGTTCTCCGCCTAAGATTTCAAACTCTAAAATAATCCTAAAATTAAATTTAAGGCCTCCAGTAACACCTAAGCCTAATCCAAATGACAAAATAAAAATGCATAAAACTAATCTTGTATGTGCATAGAGTCAATATGAACATTATATTCAGACTATGATCAATTCGACAAAGGTGTTTTTAAAAAAATTATAGACAAATTTATTCTTAAAATTTAAATACAAGTCCCGTATCATTTTCATATCCACAATTCGATATATATTTAAAATATTGAATCTATGTAAACATTTTTAAACAAGACATCAATTTAAACTTTAAATATAATTTTTTCTATGTTTTATATTTAATCAAATCATAGTTTTTTAATAAAAAATGAATTTTTTATTTAAAATCTTCATAAATACTAAGATCATCTCAATCAAATTATTATATTATTGTTTCAATTTTTCTTGATGTAATTCATTACACAAGTAATTTTTCTTAAAATCACATAAATATAACCTAATACAGTAAAAATCTTGATAAGAGAAATTGAGCAAATAATAATAAAATGATTCGTATATCTAACACAAGATACATTCAAAACAGTCGTAAAACATGATTTAAAGAAGACACACAAATGAACACTTTGTATTCAATATAATCGAAGTGAAAAATATTTAAACAAATTTGAGAGAAAAAATATTAATTATTTTAATTAATAATATAAGTTGTTTCTTTTTGGTCGATTATTTTATTAGTATGTCATTTAATTGTTAAGAATAATGCAATAATAAAAGAAGAAAATAAAGGAGAATGAAAGAAAAGACTTAAGAATTTAACGTGATTTGACACACAATGTATATTGTCTACGTCTACGACTACATTATGAAGTATATTTTATTTTGCTGTGTATCCAAAAAGTTTACAAAGAGTTGCTTATATAGAAATATATAAGCAATGTCTTTCATAATTTATACAATATGAGACTAAAATTAAACTACATATTTCTAACAATTCTTTCACTTAGAGTTTGATTTACATTACCATCTAGAGTAATGTCTTTATCATTAATTATTCCAATAAAAATAATATAAAGTCTCAACATATCAGTTATATTCTCTCATCTTAAGATCTTCAACAAAGACAAATCTCTATAAATTATCTTTATGATAAAATGATACTTCAACTCAATGTGTTTGCATCTAGAATAAAAGATTGGATTCTTAGTAAGATATATTGCACTCTGACTGTCACTATTTAATGAAGAATCATCTTGCTCCTTTTTATTATTCTTTCTTTTTGGAGTCTTACATTGATTGACAAAATGACCCTTTTTGTGACAATTTCGACAAGTAATATCATTTTAGATTTTGATATACTTTATTCCTTTGGATTTTGATCTTTCTTTTTGAAGTCTTGCATTGATTGACAAAATGACTTTTTTATGACAATTTCAACAAGAAATATCATTTTAGATTGTGATATACTTTCTTTTTTTGGATTTTGATCTGTCTTAGTCATGCAAATCACGTTTTATAAGAGAAATGTTTTCTTCTTTAAAATATATCATTTTGTAGCTAGAAAAACCTAGATATAACAACATATATTTTAATAAAAGATCAGTAGATACCAATAAAGTTAACATAATTGACAAATAGTTAAGTTTTTAAGGTTTTTATTTAAATTCTGTAAAATAAAAAAGAACGTTTTCGTTTGGAAAAAAATAGAAAGACAAAAAAAATATTAAAAGAAAGAATATGAAAAGAAACAAATTAATGACAAAGCAAGTGACTTTTTAAGTTGACATAAAAGAAATATATAAAAAAGAAAAATGTGTAATTTTCACTCTACATAACACTCCATTCGTTATTGCTGTTCTAGTTGGTGCGGTGGCTGACTGCAAGAATTACATGAACAAAGTATGTTTTTGTGTAGCAGAGGGCCATACTCTATATTTGCTCCAAAAATGCAGCACCGTGACCTCACTGAGAGAGGCGCGTCAACTCCACGCCCTGATATTAACTACCACCACCTCCTTCGACTCCCATTCTCCGTTTGTGTACAACAACATCCTCTCTATGTATGCACGGTGTGGTTCACTCACAGACTCTCACCTCGTGTTCGACAAAATGCCTCACAGAACTCTTGTTTCTTACAATGCACTCCTTGCAGCCTATTCTCGAGCATCATCGTACCATGCCATTTCCGCTCTTGAATTGTTTACCCAAATGGAAACTAAGAGTCTTAGACCCTCCAGCATGACTTTTACTAGCTTGCTGCAAGCATCTTCCACGCTTGAACATTGGTGGTTTGGATCTTCACTTCACGCCAAGGGCTTCAAGTTGGGTTTGAATGACATTTGTGTCCAAACTTCTTTGCTTAATATGTACTCGACTTGCGGGGATTTGAGCTCCGCTGAATTGGTTTTTAGGGATATGGTTGATAGAGATGATGTTGCTCGGAATTCACTCATTGTGGGATATCTGAAGAATAATAAAATTAGGGAAGGTGTTTGGACTTTTATTAAAATGATGGAGGTTGGTTTTACCCCAACCCAGTTCACCTATTGTATGGTTTTGAATGCTTGTAGTCGTCGGAAGGATTATTCTTCTGGGAGATTGATTCATGCCCATGTGATTGTTAGGAATGTGCCTCTCGATTTACATCTGCAAAATGCTCTGGTTGACATGTACTGCAACGCTGGCAATACACAAACAGCATACAGGATTTTTAGTAGGATGGAAAACCCGGATTTAGTTTCTTGGAATTCAATGATTGCTGGGTATTCTGAAAATGAGGATGGGGAGAGGGCCATGAAGTTGTTTGACCAGTTGCGAGAAATGTGTTTTCCTAAACCGGATGACTATACTTATGTTGGCATTATATCTGCAACTGGTGCATTCCCATCTTCCATTTATGGAAAACCTCTTCATGCTGAAGTTATTAAAACTGGGTTTGAGAGAAGTGTGTTTGTAGGAAGCACTTTAGTGTCTATGTATTTCAAAAATCATGAAAGTGAAGCTGCTTGGAGAGTTTTTTGTTCGATCTCAGTGAAGGATGTTGTTCTCTGGACTGAAATGATCACTGGTTATTCTAAAATGACTGATGGAATAAGTGCGATTAGATGCTTTTATGAAATGGTTCATGAAGTCCATGAGGTCGATGACTACGTTCTCAGTGGAGTTTTGAGTGCATGTGCTGACCTTGCAGTTTTAAGACAAGGTGAAATAATTCATTGCTATGCTATTAAATTGGGTTATGAGGTTGAAATGTCTGTTTCTGGGAGTCTAATTGATATGTATGCAAAAAATGGTAACCTTGAAGCTTCACATTTGGTATTTTCCCAAGTTTCAGACCCAGATTTGAAGTGTTGGAACTCAATGCTTGGTGGATATAGTCACCATGGAATGGTGGAGGAGGCATTGAAACTTTTTGAGGAGATTCTTAAACAAGGTCTGATTCCAGATCACGTGACTTTCTTGTCTCTATTATCTGCTTGCAGCCACAGTAGGTTGGTTGAGCAAGGAAAATTCCTCTGGAATTATATGAACAGCATTGGTTTGATTCCTGGGCCTAAGCACTACTCTTGCATGGTAACTTTGTTGAGTCGGGCAGCATTACTGGAAGAGGCGGAAGAAATTATCAATGAATCACCCTATATTGAAGATAATCTAGAACTATGGAGAACTTTGTTAAGTGCCTGTGTTATAAATAAAAATTTTAAAGTGGGAATTCATGCAGGAAAGGAAGTTTTGAGATTGAAAGCAGAAGATGGTCCAACGCTTGTTTTACTTTCTAATCTTTATGCTGCTGCAAGGAGATGGGATAAAGTTGCAAAAATAAGAAGAAATATGAGGGGATTGATGCTGGAGAAAGATCCAGGGTTAAGTTGGATAGAGGCCAAGAATGACATTCATGTGTTCTCTTCCGGAGATCAATCACACCCCAAGGCTGATGAGGTGCAGATTGAGCTGCATAGGCTAAAAAGAAATATGATTAGAACAGAAAATGATGACAGAGACACAAAATGCATGCCACATAAGTTGCAGAGACTAAGCTCTAGAGGTATATAGAGGACTGAAGTTTTAAAGGAAATAGATAAGGATTAAACTACTGTCGACAGGGATAATGGACGTTAATTTTTCATTTTCTCTTTGTATTCAGAAACTTTTATAATATTCTTCTCTAAGTCAAAGTGCACTAATACAACAATGTGTTTGTAAATTAAATTAACATTCTTAAATATGGGGATAGCAAAAATATTTACATCTATATATATTTGTAAATAAAATTTACAACGAATAATTAATAGATATTTTAAACAAATACATGAAAATAATAAATATAAATATTTTTATTATCTGTTTGATAATAAAATGGATATAGATAATATTCATTATTTATTAATATTAA
>JAMLFT010005373.1:0-17681 GCA_026544285.1 Pachyrhizus erosus | reverse complement strand
AGTAAAATATATATTTTTGTTGACTTAAATTAAATTATATTTAATATTAAATAAAAAATATTAAATAAATTAGATAAAATTAATTTTAAAATAATGAATTAATTAACTTATAATATATAAATAAGATTAGATTCAATTAATTTAAAAATGATAAATTTTAAATTTTAAATTGATTAAATAATATTTTATCATATTTAATTAGATTAATTTAACTTTTAAATAAAGAAACATATAATCATATACTTAGATTAAGTGATAAAAAAATTTGGTACATGCTCTTCCTAGCGTATCGAAATAGTGTTCTTTAAGAAATAATATACATTTAATTTACAATAACTAATGTGTTGATTTAAGTATAATAGATTCAGATCTATTATATATATATATATATATATTTAAATCCACTTAAATCTTTTAGGACTGTTAAATTGATCTTTAATATAAATAATAGTTATTGAATATAATTGAATTTAATACTTTTAATTGTATTGAATGAAGAATTAAATTAGTGAGTTTAATATTTTTTATGTATAATTTTGATAATTAAATAATAATTTTAATACTAAATAATAATATTTTATTTATTTATATAATTTTCTTTTCAATTAATAATTAAAGATAGAAATTAAATAATAAGTTATTATATATATATATGAGAATATTGTATCCTTGTTTTATTTTATTTAAATCTTAAATATTATTATAAATGTTTTATTAATAATAATAATAAGTATTATTATTATAATTAAAATAATAATAGTATACTATTAGGTTTTTTTTATCAATTATTATCTTTCAAATGAAAATATATTTAATGTTTGTTGTTTTATTTTATTAAAAGTCTAAATATTTTATAGATATATAAATAATTAAAAATATATTTTATGAAAAATAATAATTAAATTAAAATTTTTATAAATATGTAGTAAATTTAAAACAATTTAGAATATTTCTTTAATTATTAAATAAGGATATAAATTTAAAAATTATTATATATAAATATAAAATATATTTTTTAATTTAATTATTAAAATATGTTTTATGAATAATTTTAATTAGATATAGGAAATTGATACATATTTAACTAATTTTAAAATAATATTTAAAAATATAAGTAACAGATAAATTGTCAGTCTCACACACATAAATTTCGCTTGAATTTTATTATTTTTACAAAAAATTACGTCAACTATGATAATTATTACATATTTTTTATAATCATAAATTAATAACACTTATAATAAATAGAGTTTTTTTATTTTTATATGTAAAAATTACTTTAAACATTATAATTTTTTATTCTTATAAATTTATACTATAAAATACTAAATATTAATTATGTATAATAAATATAAAATAGTTGTAAGGTATGAAATAATAATATAATTATTATTATAATTAATATTATCTCAAATAATAATAGTGACAGAATTTTTTTTTTAATAATCGATTGTAAAACAGTAGAATTTTTTATTTATATATAAAAATATTAAATAATTATAAAGTATATTATGATAATATAATTATTATTAGAATTAAAAAGTAATAAAATAAAACTTTAATAATAAGAAATTTTTCATAAAATTATAATAGAGCAACCAATTTAAAATAAATTTTAATTTTTACAATGAATAAAAAATTACTTTATTTAATTTTACCCCTTATGTATGAAATAACGTGAAAGATCTATTAATTTTTTTAGCATTAACCTAAATGTCTGTCAGAATTTATTCTAATAAAAAATTATATACACATATGATATGCAAGTTTAACAATGGATTAATTTCTCAAAACAAGACGTAGCGTATTTATTTAATTATTTTCATTTACGCTTTACCCCTTAGGTATGTGTAGATTTTCTCTTAAAATTATAATTTATTATAATTTTCAAACATTTTAGTTTATTTTATAATAATTTAATATAAATATATCTTTTAAATCCTTATTAATGTCTCCTGACTTAGCTTATTTATTAATTTTTTTATTTAACGAAATTTGAATTCTCTTAAAATGTTCAGTTTAGATTTAATTAAAAATTATAGAAAATCAAATTCAGTTAAAGTATTTCTCTTGATCTCCATGAAAAAAAAAATCAATTAGAGTATATGTTTTAATCTTTCACGTGATATTTAAAATTTAAATTCTCAAAAAAGATAGGAGAATAATTATTATTTTATTTTTACATATTAATTTCCACATCTAAATTGATCAATATAGAAAAAATGGATAAAATGTGACACACGTGGATTAAAATTTTGTAAAAAAACATTAACTTCTCATTCAATTAAATCATTGAAGATTTTGTTACATGTTTTTTTTTCTTGCTCAATGTATGTTTTAACTTAATAAATTTATTGAATGTTTTATTTTATATAACATAGAAAATTTGAATATTTGAATTAAATATAACAAGTGGGGATAAACATCTTCTACAAAAGTACAAAGAAAAATTTATACTTAACTGTAAGGATGAATAATTTATCTTGAGCCCATTCAAAATTTGAATTACTTGAAAGAAATTATGTTGTATTATAGTTTTATTGGATTCTAATTCATTATTATAATAATTTTAACTTAAATTTACTTTTTCTCTTGCTTATTATCCTTCAATGTAACTAATTTATTGAATATTTTATTTTATTAAATCTAATTTAAGTTTTATTTTAAATAATTAGTTTCAATATTATTAAATAACAGAAAATCAAATTCAATTGAAAATGTGTTTTAAAGACAATAATTGAATGTGTTGTTCTTTTATCCTTCTCATACTTATACAAGATGATAACGTCTATAGAAATCTTCGAAAGATTATGGTTTTCTTTGTAAGAAATTTTTGTTAAAGATTTTGAACATATACATATATATTATAAATAATATACTTTGAGAAGTTCAATTGTGATGGACTCTAATTAAAAAAGTAATTTGATGGGTATTGAAATTGTTTATATGAAAAACATTATTTGATAGAAAATGATGATCCTGAATGTAAACAATTGTTAAATATATATTTTCAATTCAGTTTTTGGTTCAGCAAACAATTTATTGCTAGAAAATACAAAGTATTCTATTTCCTAAAATGTTTTAAAGGTGCAACCCCAAGAAACAAGGTTGAAATAATACTTTTTATAAATTACCCAAAATACCCTTGAAAATCAATCAATGAAATATTTCACCTTGTAAAGATATCAACTCCCTTCTATTACTATTATAGCCATAAATGAATGCATGCAAAACCTCATAGTAAGAAGACAAGAGAATTTTATAGAACCTCTATGAGAAAAAGACCAAAATACCCTTAGACCTACTTATATTTATTGATTCATAATTTCTTCTACAAAATCTTATCTAAACTCTTGAGCATTCTAAAGTTTAGATACTTGGATCTTTAACTAAAAACAATAAAGGTTCCTTAAAAAATTATTTAAATCTAAGGTTGAAAAGTAACAACAATTTTTCGACATGAACTTCCTGTAAATAAATTGATGATAAAATAAATTATCAATGAACATTCTTTGGTGTTAATAAATAAGACACAATTATAACTATATCAATTCAAGAAATGAATAGATCAATAACTCTTCGTAAATCGAAAAGATCCCCCTCAGGTCAAAGACAGATCTAGTAATGGCCAAGTAAAAAGCAAGAATCTTCGGATTAGAAGATTCCAAGGATCTAGTATCTAGAAGACTTGATAGGTAGAAGTAAGGATGGATAAATAGAATGAGAGTGAGATTAAGCAATGGAGATAATGCAATGGGTTGACTCTAGAAGGTACCTGAGAAATGTATGCAGGCTGTGGAAGTCCTTGGGGGTGTTTAGGCACCAAGTTTTTGAACTGCCTAGGTTAAGGAGTCACAATGCCGGCTTGGTAACCCTGACAAAGCAGAGCATTACCAAAGTCAACAGAGAGTATCTAAGTCATGTACCAGCTTAAGAAATGTACTCTTGACCGTCACCCAAGAATATTGCAACTCATGGACTCAAAATACGATTCGCTTAAGTCCTCTGGTAGTAGGAGTAAAGAGGCAGCGAGGGATCCCTAAATACGTTAGTAATTCACTAAATAGGGCACGAAACGGTGAAATTGAGAGAAAACGCTTCCAGGTACACCCATATTATATGATTATTTCAGAATTGAAGATTCACTCTTACAATAACCCTTTTAGGAAAGATGTCTGAAGAATTTCACCCGTTATTCCACTTATCTATCACTCCTTTGTTCGGACGATGGACAAGGGATCCATTATATCAAATGGATACCTATACAGGATATGTCCGATTTACTTTCTTCCATGCAGCTCCATTTGCTCCTAATTCTTATGGGTAGATAGATCTCCCTATTATACTAACTTAGGTGGAACTGCCACAAGTGTCCGAATCACCTCCCGATTTTCCATCACATCCTAGGAGGAGACGTCCCAATAACTCTTCCTCGAGCCATAATAGGTATAGAGTGATTAGATCTGCTCCCAGAATTGATTCCTCCAAAGAAGAAAATCCCTCCAAAGATCCGGGAGATGAAGTTTAAAATTCTCCTCTTGTAATATTAATGATGTACACATGTAGACTTTTGTTTAGTAAATGAAAGTATTCTCTTATGTATGTGTGTGTTAGTAATGAAAATAAGGTCATTACAGCAATAGCCAGAAGTTGAAGATAATGTCAAAAATTACCAAAATACCCCTATTTTGTTTTATTTAATTTTATGCTATTTTTACCTCTCTAAGTTGTGAAAATTTACCAGGAGATAGATTAAAGCATAGGGAATAGATTGAGGCAATTATTTTTCACAGAAAATAATAAAAATTAATTTTTTTAAAAAAATTCCACAAATACCCCTAATTAAGGAATATGAAAATTTGAGTCTATTTTGGTCAGAAATTTTCAGGAACAATGTTGGGAAATTATTGTAAGCTTGCGCATACACTAGAAACCACTTTTGAAATTTTAAAAATCCTTGAAAATAAAATTGTATTTTCAAAATGACCATTTTACCCCTTGGAGATAAAATTAATCATTTTTGTCATTATAAAGCCATTTTTGTTGTTAGAAAACTACCTAAGTACCTTGAGGCATAAAATAGAAGAAATATTAAAATTTTAGGGGTAAAAATCTAAAAAAAAATAAAAATTTGAAAAGGTAAATTTTTTAAAATGACCAAAATACCCCTATGGTTTAAAAATAAATTTTTTAACTCTTTTGGAGGATTATAAATTCAGAAAAGATAGTGTAGACTCCTCTTATTATGGTTAGAGTCTATATAAAATATTTTTAGAAGGATGCAGAAAATTTTCGAGAACACAAAAATTCATAAATGACTAAAATGTCCTTATGATAGAAATTTGGATTTTTATGTTATCCAAAGATTATTTAAGCTAAAATAACTATGTTTGTGATATTAGGATATTATATAAGGTGTTTAGGGTCACAAAAAGAAAGGAAACACAACTAATACATTTTGTGGAAAATGACCAAAATACCCTTAGATTTGGAAATCATGATTTATGTAATAATCTTTCTCTATCACCGAGAGAATAGTCAGAGAAACCCTTAAAGACTATGCATCTAAGAACTTTATCCATCTATAAATTATATCTGGGAATAAAAGCCCATAAATGAATTATTGTCTATAAAAATGACTATTTTGCCCTTAAGACAAAATGTAACTAACCCAATCTCATATCATATTTTTGTCCTTAAAACTAGTAAGAGATTTGAATCTATAATCTAATCCAAAATTTTATTTATGATAGCAGATCTCTTAAATAACCTTATATATTTATATAAATGACAAAAATGTCCCTGGTTTGTAAATATTAATAAAAATTTAAGAAAAGAACAAAATGATGGATAAATCTTAATGGGAAGAAGATTTTAGTATTTGAAACCCCATTTTAATGGATAATGTAATCAATAAGTCTCTTTAAAATAGGAGATCCCCCGCAATGTAAAATGACCAAGGAAGAACTAGTAATGGTGAATCAGTAAATGGTCAAACAAAAATAAAAGTGGATAAAAAGCGAGAATTTTCCAACCATGGAAATTCTAGGGATCTGGTACGATGAGACTTGATTGATGGAAGTAAAGGTGAAATAATGATACGAGTGAGACAAAAGAATGGAGAAATGCAATGGATTGACTATAGAAGGTGCCTGAGGAATATTTGCAAGTTCTGGAAGTCCTTGGAGGTGTGTAGGCACCAAGTTTGTGAACTGCCTAAATTAAGGAGTCACAAAGCCGGGTTGGTAACCCCGACAAAGTAGAGCATTGCTAAGATCCATAGAGAGTATCTAAGTTCAGTATTGGCTCAAGATATGTACTCTTGATTGTCACCCATATAAATTTCAATTTATGGGTTAATATTACATTTTGCATAAGTCTTCAAGAGTTAGTAGTAAGAGGTAGCAAGGGAACCCAATCGCTAGTATTAATAAATAGGACTCAATACGGTATGGTTGAGAGATTACGATTACAAATACGCCAATATGACATGTTTATTAAAAGAATTGGAGATTCACTCCTACAACTAACATTTCAGGTAAAAATGTTTGAAGATTTTTGTCCTTTGTTTCACGTGTCCATTACCCTGCTCTATGGACGATGGACTAGAGACTCATTGTATCAGTTAGACACATATACATGATATGTTTGTTTTACTTTCTTTCCAACAGAACCTTTTGCAAGTACAACTTTAGGACAAATAGATCTTTTGATAATTTTGACTTAGGTAGAACCCCCAAGAGTCTCAAAATCACCTCCCAGGTTTCCCCCACACCCCAGGAGGAGGCGATCAAGCAACTCTACCTCTTCTTACAATAGAACTAGAGTTGTTAGGCCTGTTCCCAAGGCAGAATCATTTGAGGATGATTATCGAAGATACATATAGAAAATCAAAAGTTTACACTTGATTTAATTTGTTTACCTTTACAAAATCTAGATATTGTCCTAGAAATGACTTGGTTATCAATTAACCATGTTATTCTAGCTTGTCATCATAAAACCTTACATTTTAGGAATCCTGAACATAAATTACTAGAAAACAAAAAAAAGACAAGAATTCCTCAAATCTTTGTAGCATTGATTTCAAAAGAAGCAAAAGCGAATATTCCAATTGAAGGTATTCCCATAGTACAAGAATACTTAGAAGTTTTCCAAGAGGAAGTTAAGGAATTACCTCTAGAAAGGGAAGTGGAATTCTCTATAGATCTCATGCTAGGAGCTAGCCCCATTTCTATTGCTCCATACAAGATGTCACCAAAAGAATTAGACGAAATCAAAAGTCAACTAGAAGAATTGTTATAAAAGAAATTGATATGATCCAGTATGTCTCCTTGGGGAGCACTTGTGTTATTAGTTAAAAAGAAAGATAGTAGTATGAGACTATGTATAGACTATCGGCAATTCAATAAAGTCACTACTAAAAAAAAATACCTCTTCTTAGGATAGATGATTTGATGGATCAACTAAAGGAAGCCTAAGTATTTTCAAAAATTGACCTTCGATCTAGCTACCATCATATTCGAGGAAAAATTGAAGATATTCCAAAAACAGCTTTCCAAACCAGATACGAACACTATGAATATTTGGTTACATGAATTGAATTTTCCAATGAATACATGATCAATTTGAAGTTATTTTTATAGATGATATCTTGATTTATTCCAAAAACCATGAGGAACATGAAGTTTATCTAAGAATAGTATTACAAATACTCAACGAAAGATAATTGTATGTCAAACTATCCGAATGTGATTTCTAGCTAACCGAAGTCAGCGTTTTAGGGCATATAATTTCTAAAGAAGGTATTGTGGTAGATCCCACCAAAGTAGAGGTTGTCATACAATGGAAACCACCAATCACCATCACTAAAATTAGAGTTTCTTAGGACTAGCGGGTTATTATAGGAAATTTATTGAAGCATTCTCTAAATTAGCCTTACCCTTAACAAAATTGACTAAAAAGGGACAGACCTTTATATGGGATGAATCATGTGAGAATTGTTTCCAAGAATTGAAACAGAGGTTAATATTTGCACCTATCCTAATACTCCCTGACCCAAATAAGAAATTTAACGTTTACTGTGACGCTTCCCGACAAGGATTAGGATGTGTCTTAATGCAAGAAGGTAAAGTAGTTGCTTATGCTTTTAGACAGCTAAGACCTCATGAAGCAAATTACCCAACCCTACCCATGATTTAGAATTAGCAGCAATAGTTTTTCCTTTAAAAATTTGGAGACATTATCTATATGGATCCAGATTTGAGGTATTTAGTGATCACAAGAGCCTACGATATTTATTTGACCAAAAATAACTAAATATGAGACAAAGAAGATGGATGGAGTTCTTAAAATATTATGACTTTTAATTATCCTACCATCCTAGCAAAGCTAATGTGGTAGTAGATACATTGAGTAGAAAATCCTTACATCTATCTATACTGATGGTAGAAGAACAAAAATTAATTGAAGATTTCAGAAATCTAAATTTAGCTATAGAATTGTGCCCACCAAGTTTACTCATAGGAACATTAACCATCATTAATGATTTCCTAGAATCAGTTAGAAAAGAACAAAGTGAAGATTCTATCTTACAAGAACTCCTTGACTTGAATAAGACCTATCAGAAGGATAAAGATGGAATTATTAAGGTCAATAGTAGAATCTGCATTCCATCAAAATCAGAACTCAAGAAATAAATACTAGAAGCCCACAAAAGCCAACTCAATTTTCGCCCAGGAGTAACAAAAATGTACCAAGAATTGAAGAAAATCTTTTGGTGGCAAGGAATGAAAAGAGATGTAGTTAATTACGTGACTACATGCCTTACTTATCAAAAAGCTAAAGTAGAACATAAAAAACCATTAGGTCACCTTCAACCTTTACAAATCCCAGAATGGAAGTGGGATAGTATCTCAATGGACTTTGTTATAGGATTACCTTGAACCACCAATGGATATGATGCAATATGGGTAATCGTGGATAGACTTACCAAATCTGTGCATTTCTTACCAATCAATATATGTTACTCCTTAAAAAAAACCTAACCCATATTTACTTAAAGGAAATAATATGACTACATGGAGTCCCTACCAATATTGTTTCTGATTGAGACCCCCGATTTATTTCAAGATTCTTTTGGCATAGTCTTCAGGACGTACTAGGAACTAAACTCAACCGTAGTTCAGCTTATCATCCCCAAACCGATGGACAAATAGAGAGAATTATCTAGAGTTTGGAGGATTTTCTAAGAGCATGGATCTTAGAACACCCAAGAGGATGGAGTGAAGCCTTACCACTTGTAGAGTTCACTTATAATAATAGCTACCATGCAAGTATAGGAATGGCTCCATACGAAGCACTTTATGAAAGAAAATGTAGAACACCCTTGTGCTGGTCTGAAACAAGGGATTCAATCCTACTAAGACCATAAATCCTACAACAGACTATTGAAAAAGTAAAGATAATTCAAGGAAAGCTTAAAGCGACGCAGGATCGCCAAAAAAATTATTATAATCAAAGAAGAAAACCCCTAGAATTTGCAGAAGGAAAACATGTCTTCTTAAGAGTAACACCCACCAAAGGATTAGGTAGAGCTCTGAAATCCAGAAAACTTACCCCTAAATTCATTGGCCTAGACCAAATTCCTAAAAGAATTGACCCAGTACCATATCAAATTGCCCTAACTCCACATTTGGCCAATTTACATAATGTTTTCCATGTATCTCAACTTAGGAAATATATTTTCGATCCATCACATGTATTAGAATATGATCTTGTAACAATAAGGGAAAATCTGACCTTTGGAGCAACACCTATAAGAATAGAAGATCGAAGAGTCAAGCAATTAAGGGGAAAGGATATTCATCTGGTCAAAGTTTAGTGGAACTCAAGAGATACAAGAGAAGCAACTTGGGAATTAGAAGACAAGATGAAAGCATTATACCCTCAATTATTCTAACAAGGTACAAATTTCGAGGACAAAATTTTCTTTTAGGAAGGTAGAATTATAACATCCTACTTTTTAATTTTGAATTTAAATTCTATTTTTGGAATTGATAGACTTAGCTAGATAATTCAAATATAATATTAACTCTTTATTTAATTAATTATTTAATTATTTAGCAAAATTTAAATATTAAATGTAATTAGAAATAAATATTATGAATCAAAAAAATTAATAGTAACATAATAACAAAAATTCTCATAACATTTAAAAGGAAAATTAAAATTTTAAGTAATATAACTTCATAATAAAAGAATAGAAAAATATACTTTATAATTAAAAATTCTTAATTATTAATAATAAAACTAATAAAATAAAATCTGCTTTGACACAAAATTTATAAAATAGTCAAAAGAAATTTAAAGAGGAATTTTAGAAATTTTTAGAAGAATTTTAGAAGAAAAAAATTAATTTAAAAATAAAAACAAAAATAATATGTAAATAAAAGAAAAAGAAAAAGAAATTAAGAAAAGAAACGGAAATTGGAAGAGAGGAGAGAGCGGATTCAATCCTAGGACATAGAGGAGAGGCACTCCTTGTTTGCCAACATAGCTACCCCACGTGGGTAGCATATTAGCACCTTAAGTACAAAGCAAATAAATAAATAAAAGTGAAATGAACAAAAGGGAGTTAGTTGGGTTCAAACTCACCCCTTTAGGCACGAGAGAGGCATAGAGGAAAGTCAGTTGTCATTGAGACCGCTAGGTCCATCGCTGGTACTTAAGGATTTATTTAATCCTACATTTCTTCTCAATCTTCTTCTTCCCTAAGCAAATTGCCATTAACAAAGCCTCAAGAGGCTCTGCAAACGCTGCTCCAGCTCAGCCTACGAGTCCCTATGACTCAGCAGAGCTACCCTAGGCTTAGACGAGTAAAAAATGCTATCTAGGGCGATCGAAGAGGTTATAAATAGTCATGGATACCGAGCTTCAAAAACCACCATGGAAGCAATATTCATTCCTTTTGAGAATCCTCTATACACCACCAACTCACGCCAGACCAGTCCCAAACGATTCGAAATGCTCCCATAAAGCTATTGGTGAGAACAAATCGAAGAAACAAGCAAAGGAGCAGGAATTCACATTGGCAAACCGAGCTCCCATTGAAGAAAAATGAAAAACCAAATTAAGGTAGGAGGAATCTTCTTTTCTTCTTAAATTCATTACATAATCGTTCTATCATGTTCCAGTTAGATTTCCTAAAAAATTTGAACCTCTAAAACTTCATAATTTTCCAAAACTGAAAGTTCATTTCACATTTTCGAACCTTGTAAAATTCAAACCCATTTAGCTTATTCTAGATATGAATACTCCAATTAGATACCCCCATTCTGTTTTATGTGATTTTATGCTATTTTGATCTCTTAAATCTATGAAAATTTACCAGAAGATAGTTGAAAGTGTAGGGAATAATTTGAAGTAATTATTTTTCAAACAAATTAATAAAAATTATATTATTTTTAAGAAATAACAAAAATACCCCTACTAAAAGAAAATGAAAATTTAAGTTTATTTTGGTCATAAAGTTGGGAGAAAACATTAGGAAACTATTATAAGCCTGCCCATAGTCTAAAAATCACTTTTGAAATTTTAAAAATAAAATTATATTTAAAATGACCATTTTACCCCTAAGATATAAAATTCATTATTCTTATCATTCTAAGCCATTTAAATTTTTAGAAAACAACCTAAGTACCTTAATACATAAAGTACAATCTATCTTAAAATTTTAGGGGTAATAATTTGAAAAAGTAAATTTTTATAAAATGACCAAAATACCCTTATGATTTAAACAATAGGAATTTTAGCATTTATGGAACATTTTAATTTCAGAAGAAATAGTCAAAACTCCCTAGAATACTGTTTGAATCTATATCAAAATTTATACTTGAAAAATATGAGGAGAATTTCCAAGGACACATTTTTCATCAATGACTAAAATACCCCTAGAAGAGAAATTTGAATTTGTTTTCTACTATCTAAAACCCCTTCAGCTTAAAAAAAACTAAATTTATAATATTAAGGGATTTGTACAATGTATTTTAAGATGAAAGAAATAGAGAAAAACCCTACTAAAATATATTTTGTGAAAAATGACTATTCTGCCCATAGAACACCAATGTGACCAATTTAACCTTAGATCAAGATTTCTAACCTTAGGATTGGTAAATACTTAAAATTGTCATCTATGTTCTAACCAAAGTGTAAATTAAGATACAAAAATTGTTGGGTGAGCTAAATTTTTATAAATAACTAAAATGACCTTGGCTTATAAATTTAGGAAAAACTTAAGTAGAATAATAAGATTTATAAATTACAATCATTGTACAATGGGAAGGAAAGTTGATATCTTAAACACAACACAATGACTAAAGTAATCAGTAAGTCTCTTTAACATAAGAAAGATCTCTCGCACATCACACTGACCAGTAAAGAGCCAGTAATGATGAATCAATTATGGTTAAGCACAGCTAAGGAATAAAATAAAGCGGGAATTTTCCAATTATGAAAGTTCTAGGGATTTGGTACCATGAGACTTGGTCGAGGGAATTAGAGGTGATATAATACAAAACATAATATGAGTGAGATCAAAGAATGGAGAAATGAAATGGGATGACTACAGAAGGTACTTGAGGAATGTATGCAGGTTGTGGAAGTCCTTGGGGGTATATAGACACCAAGTTTGTGAACTACCTAGATTAAAAAGTTACAAAGCCAGCTTGGTAACCCCGACAAAGCAGAGCATTGCCAATATTAATAGAGTATCTAAGTTTAGTACCAGCTTAAGATGTGTACTCTTGATAATCACCCAAATAAATTGTAACTTATGGGTTAATGTTACATTTTACATAAGCCCTCAGGAGTTAGCAGTAAGAGGCAGCGAGGGATCCCAATCGCTAGTACTAATAAATAAGACTCGATATGATAAGGTTGAGAGATTACAATTACAGGTACGCCAATATGATGTGTTTATTAAAAGAATTGAAGATTCATTCCTACAACTAACATTTCATGTAAAGATGTTTGAAGAATTTCATCCTTTATTTCACATGCCATTACCCCGCTTTGTGGACGACGGGCCAGAGACTCACTGTATCAGTTATACACATATACAAGATATATTCATTTTACTTTCTTTCCTACAACTCCCTTCGCCCTGACAACTTTAGGACAAATAGATCTTCCCATAATATTGACTCAAGTAGAACCTCCACTAGTATTAAAATCACCTCCCGGGTTTCCCCCACACCTTAGAAGGAGGCGACCAAGCAACTTTTCCTCTTCTTACAACAGAACTAGAGTTATTAGGCTTGCTCCCAAGGCAGAATCATTTGAGGAGGAAGATCTGTCAAAAAATCTTGGAGATGAATTTTAAATTTATCTTTAATAATGTAAAAGTAGTGTGGTATTTATATGAGTTTATGTTAATTAATGAATGAAAGTATCTTTGGGAAATTGTGTATGTATTTATAATAGTAAAAATTTAGGTCATTACACACTCCTTACATCCCCATTTTTGAGATACTATATCGAGATTTCACTAGTTGATATTCCGCTTTACAATGCAGTCCATTAAAGGACAGTGGGTCCACAACCCACTCTTTGAGGAAGACACTTTCACCGGCACAGTGCATTTTACTTTCCTTCCACCAAAGAATACTCCCTATGGGAGGCTAATACATGTTGATTTCCCCATTATTCTAACACAATTTGTTGCACCAAGCTATGCTCGTGCACCTATTCCCCCTCCTGCTTCTTTTGATTCTTCTCCACTCGACCTAGCCATGGTGGCAAATGTTGGTGGACCCATTATTAAGACCATCTCTCCCTTGAGTGTAATTTTGTAACGTCCCTTTTTATTTACTATTAATTTTTAGGAAATTATATCAAGTAAGTTTAGCTTACGTAAACTTTTAAAAATCTAAACTCGTTAAGAGAATTACAATTTGACAATACATAACGTTTCATATGACTACATTCAAAGTATCATCAACTTAATTATACAAAGCAGATAAAGTCATAAATAAAACTATTATTACATTCTTTTAGTGTACTTAGTAATCAAAACAAGATAACGCCTATGATAATTTTCCATATCTAGTTTATCTAATTAGATCCTTCAAAAGGATCTTCTTCTTCAAAATATCCTCCCTCCTGTCTAGATTGTTGGCTTGGACTAATCCCATGGAGGATTATGAAAGTTGAGGAGTCCTAGGTTGATGTTGTGTTGCGGGAACACCCGTGAATCTAGGAGGCGGAGTCTGAGACAAAACTATTGGTAAATCTACATGATAAAATTGCCATGGGACTACAATATTGGTAGGCCTAAAGGCAAACCAGATGTATCCTATGAACGTATCATCTCCCTAAACTCTATCACACGTCCATCTCCCCTCTAAAGGCATTATGGTTAAGCAAAATAGAGGTTAAAATTTGTCTGTCATCTGTATATGAAAAATGTAGGGGTTGTAGAAGTGAGTCATCCATCCTTAGCAAAACACACACATGCATCTAGAGGATTTCTTACTAACGTAGACTTTCATCTCACTGTACGTGTCTAATTAGGAATTCTACTTGATTTAAGACCTTTCGAAGCCTCCAATACTACTAACTCCTAGAGGACTTACAAGAGAGTGTCAATAATGATCCAAATTTGCAACGAGTCTTGGTAATGCTCCGCTTTGACGTGGATGTCAAGCCAGTTCTGTGACATGTAACGACCTTATTTTCATTACTAAAACACACATAAATAAGAGACTACTTTCATTTACTAAACAAAAGTCTACATGTGTACATCATTAACATTACAAAGAGAAAAATTTAAACTTTGTCTCCCGAATCATCAGAGGGATATTCTTCCTCGGAGGAATCAATTCGAGGAGCAGATCTAACCACTCTATGTCTAGTATGGCTCGAGGAAGAGCTGTTGGGACATCTCCTCCTAGGATGTGATGGGAAACCAGGAGGTGATTCAGACACTCGTGGCAGTTCCACCTGAGTTAGTACAATAGGGAGATCTATCAGCCTATAGGAAGTGGGAGCAAACGAAGCTGCATGGAAGAAAGTAAAACAGACAAATCCAGTATAGGTATCTAGTTGATATAATGAATCCCTTGTCCATCGTCCACACATAGGAGTGATAGATAAGTGAAATAACGGGCGAAATTCTTTAGACATCTTTTCCTAAAAAGGTTAGTGTAGGAGTGAATCTTCAATTCTGAAATAGTCATACAATATGGGCGTACCTGAAAGTGTATACTCTTAATCTCACCGTTTCATGCCCTATTTAGTGAATTACTAACGTATTTAGGGATCCCTCACTGCCTCTTTACTTCTACTACCATAGGACTTAAGCGAATCGTAATATTGAGTCCATGAGTTGCAATATTTTTGGGTGACGGTCAGGAGTACATATCTCAAGCTAGTACATGGCTTAAATACTCTCTACTGACTTTGGTAATACTCTACTTTGTCGGGGTTACCAAGCTGACTTTGTGACTCCTTAATTTGGGTAGTTCACAAACTTGGTGCCTAAACACCCCCAAGGACTTCCACAGCCTGCATACATTCCTTAGGTACCTTCTGTAGTCAACCTATTGCATTTTCTCCATTTAATTTCACTCTCGTTCTATTTATTCATCCTTACTTCTACCAATCAAGTCTTCTAGGTACTAGATCCTTGGAATCTTTTAATTTAAAGATTCTTGCTTTTTACTTGGTCATTACTAGATTTGTCTCTGGCTTGAGGGAGATCTCTTCTGTTTATGAAGACTTATCGATCTATTCATTTCTTGAACTGAGATAGTAATAATTGTCTTTTTTCTATAATTTTTTGTGTCTTATTTATTTTGTTTAACACCAAAGAATGTTCATTAAACACTTATTTTACCACCAATATACTTATTGGAGTTTTATGTCAGAAAGTTGCTCTTACTTTTCAACTTAGGATTAAATAATTCTTTAAGAAATCCTTATTCTTGAGTTAAATATCCAAGTATCCTAGCCATAGAGTTTTTAGGACTTTTTTATAGGATTTCTTAGGAAGAAATTATGATTTAATGAATACAATTAGGTCTAAGGATATTTTGGTCTTTTTCTCATAAAAGTTCTTAGAATTTTCTTGCCTTCTTCTTACTATGAGCTTTTAATGTTTCATTTGTGGTTATAATTATAGAAGTTTCTATATCCTTCACAAGGTTAAATATTTTATCTATTTATTTACAAGGGTATTTTAGTAAAATTCACAAAAATTAACATCTCAACCTTGTTTCTTGGGATTGAACCCTTAATGCTTCTAGGAAAAAAAAATACTTTACAGTTCCTAGCAATTAGACAGTTTTCATATTATAAAAATAAATTTTTAAATGGACAACTTAAATGATTTAAAATCTAAGGGTAAAATGGTCATTTTCATAATATAATTTTATTTTTAGTGATTTTTCATATTAAACAAAATGTTATATACCTTAGGAAGTGTGATGAAAGGGCTTTGAGGTTGATCTTAAATTTTTATTTCCAGCTTGAGCTTAGAATTAAGTTTTTCTTCAAGTAGGAGTATTTTTGGAATTTTGTAAAAATAATTTTTATTTTTACCAATCTCAACAAAATAAAATTTTTGATCTGTTATTTCCCTTTATTACAGTCTTAGGTTAAATTTTTAGAAATTTTAGAGATCATTAGAGGCCTAAATCATTCAAAATATATTTAAAATAACTTAAAAAGAAATTTTTGAAGGGAAGGGTATTTTGATAATTTGGTCATGTTCAACCTCTGGACAGAACTTTCGAACCAGAGATTTTTGAATTTGGGTACTTTCTTGCTAGGCAAGTTCAAACCAAATTGACCCTACAGAAACCTTCCCTGAATCAAGACGAACCTACTCTAGGGTTTAATTCGAACTTAGCTATTCTCTAACAGTCAATTAAAAGTGATTTTTTGTTCGTTTGAAAACAAGAATTTTTCTTTCGATTACAAAAATTCATGGAGTTTCAAAATGTAAAACTTTGCAGAAATCAAATACACATATTATAGAATAGTTCTGTAATCTAAATTAGAAGAAAACAAGACTCCTCCTACCTTAATTCGAAGCTTTCATTCTTCGTTAATGGAGTCTCGGGAATTTCTGTTATCTCGTGTTTCTAAGCTCGTTTCTTCAATTTCTTCTTTCCAACGTGTTTCTAGATGAATTGCAAAGCTAATGAGAGTAATTTGAGAAATTTTGGTGGGTTAGAGAGCAAGTTTGAGTGAAGGAATTAAATCTGCTTTTTCTGCTCTTTGAACTTCCTTCCATGGCATCTTTTAGCCTCTATTCACCGCTCACGGTGGTTATTTTATTAGTTTTTTGGGCGGTTATAGCCTAGCTGAGTTAGTGACCTAGGCAGCGTAGGCTGGGCGGCATTTGCAGGCTTCTTCAAAGCTCTTGGAAGATCTTTCATGGCGGTTGAAGAAGATGACTGAGATTGGGAAGGGATAATACTATTTTATTTTAGTAAATTTCCAGCGATGGGCCTAGCGGTCTCACCGGAAAATCTCACTTCTCTAACTTTCTCATCGCCTAAGGGGGACAGGTTCGAATCCTAACCAACCCTCTTTTGCAAAATTTGTTTTTATTTCTTCATTTCCCACGTGCCTTATTCCTTTTATATTTGTTAGTTGCTTAAACTGCTACCCACGTGGGG
>JAMLFT010005372.1:0-15495 GCA_026544285.1 Pachyrhizus erosus | reverse complement strand
TTGAAGTTTTTTCAAATTACACAAACACCTTCTACTTTTTTAAGCATTACATTAACCTTCCTTGTAAGGAGTGTAATATTTAAGGAAGTGTTAGTGTAAGGTTTTTCAAACATTAAGGGGGTGTAAGTGTAATACTTTCAAGCATTAAGGAGGATTAGTGTAGAAAAAAATAAAAAGAGCGGTGTTAAGTGTAATTTGTGTAAAATATAGGGATTGTTATTGTATTTTGTTCTTTAATTTATTCATAAGTTAAAATTTGAAGTTTTTTCAAATTACACAAACACCTTCTACTTTTTTAAGCATTACATTAACCTTCCTTGTAAGGAGTGTAATATTTAAGGAAATGTTAGTGTAATATTTAAGGAAATGTCAGTATAAGGTTTTTCAAACATTAAGGGGGTGTAAGTGTAATACTTTCAAACATTAAGGAGGATTAGTGTAGAAAAAAATAAAAAGAGCGGTGTTAAGTGTAATTTGTGTAAAATATAGGGATTGTTATTGTAATTTGTTCTTTAATTTATTCATAAGTTAAAATTACAGTCAATCCATTTTGTATTTTTTGCCTTTTTATTTCCTTATCCCATAAGTGTTCAATGAGAAGTTTATCTAACAACAAAGTCTTGTCTTATCTTACTGGATAAGATCAGCTATATGGATGATATCATTTAGCACAGTTAAAAATCAAAGTTTCAAGAATATTATTTAGCTTGAAATTTCTTGACCTCTTGTGACCTTTTTAGTGTTAGAAATATGTAGTTTGATTTTAGTCCCGCATCGTGTAAATGATGAGAGACGCTACATTGCTCATATATTTCTATATAAGCAATCCCTTGTAAACTTTTTAGTGACATATCAAAATAAAATATACTTCTTAATATAGTCATGGACGTAGACAAGGGGTTGCTTATTTTGTCCACGTCCACACTATACTAGGAAATATATTTTATTTTGGTGTGTCACCAAAAAGTTTACAAGGAGTTGCTTATATAGAAATATATGAGCAATGTAGTGTCTCTCATCATTTACACGATGCGGGACTAAAATCAAATTACATATTTCTAACAATTCTCTCACTCGAAGTTTGATTTACATTATCACTTAGTGTAGTGTCTTCATCATCAATTATTTTCGAAGGCCAGTTGAGGTAATACAAAACCTCAACTTATTAGTTGCAACATTTTTGGCCTTCTGTCCCGTTAAGGGTTGATACAACTTCTTCTGATACATATAATCTTCTATTTGCTATATTTGCATCTTCCAGAATCCGTGATACATATAGTCTTCTATTTGCATCTTCCAGAATCCGAAGTCTCTGCCATCAAACTTCTCCAATGCCAGTCGGATCACATCAAACTTTTGATACATTGTGTGTCGAACCACGTTAAATTCTTGAGTCTTTTTTTTCTCTCCTTTATTTTCTTCTTTTATTATTGCATTGTTCCTAACACTTGGTACGTGTCCAAATCACTTTAACCAATTTTTTGTCATCCTTTTCTCAATGAGCACCAAACCATTCTTTTCTTACATATAACCTTTTCACATTTTTTCCTTTCTTGTTTGAAAGAGGTTTATCCAAATAGGAGTTCAATATTTCATTGTTTATTAACAAAGCAATCTGGAGCTCGTTGGCTACTAATGTTATTTTGATAGTTTGTATGTACAGTTTTGCATCATACCATAATGTTCATCTTATTTTAGTGGTAACTAAAATGATGAAACATATACAAGTGATGCTTTTGTTTCAAAACATAAAGGGTAGACAGAAATCCTTCTGCAAGATTTATCTTTATGTATGCTAGACTGCTAATAAATTATAGTGCAGATTTCTTATTGGGGTGTCTGTAACTATTGATCCATTATTTAGTGTTGAATACACTTCTGTTTCCTGCTTTTTAACACTCTCTGTTCCATTCATTCCATAATCCATTAGGTACCCAGCTGACCTTTCCAGGAGAGCAAGAATTCACTCTCTGTTGGATTGGCATCACCAGAATTTGCGTTGTGGGGCAGGTGTGTCATAGCTCCAAAGAACTCCCTTTGTAATTTCTTTGTTGTATTGAAAGTGAAACTAATATGAAATTAATGATATTTCATGTGTCCTTATTTATGATGGCATATTTTTATTAATTTCTATGTAAAGAAATCAGGGATTAGTGTCATCTTCTGCTCACTTGCTGAATTGGATAGCTTTATATTCTAGGACTTTTCAGGAATTTGTCTTTCCATTTGCCAAGTAAGGAAGTTAAATCAAGTTAACAACATAGTTGAAAGATAATTGTTAAGCTTTAGAAAGTATGTTCAAACACCTTACTCTGGAGAATGTATTTAGTTGTAGATGACTATATTAAGTCGTAAGCCTTTCTTTGAGGTTTCCTATCAATGACAAAGTAATTTGCTTTACATACAGTTTGTTTAATTCTGGTAATTCATTGTATTTTGAGGTTGATTTGCATCTTCTTCTTGTACATGAATATGTTAATGTCATACTTTGCATTAATTTCTGCTAATTAGTTTCTTTTGAGCACGGACGAAGATTCTGTTTTTCTTTTGTATGCAAAGCTTTTCCTGTTTCCTCTTTTTTTGATGACATAATCTTCTTGATTTTGTTCCAGCCACATTTGTTCTAAATACTGTACTGGCTCCACTATTGGGTCTACCACTCAACCAACAAGCAGCTGTTGAAGCTGAGAAAATTTTGATTTCATCTTTGTCAAAAATAGAGAACATCTGGCTTAAGGGGAATGGACAGTACTTGCTTGGTGGCTTGCGACCATCCATAGCAGATCTGAGTCTGGTTTGCGAAATTATGCAATTAGAGGTAATTGGAGAAGTTCATCTAACACAAAAATCATCATTAATTATGTCATGATTTGGGGGAATAGGGATGGTGTTATTTTTTTATTAAGATTTTTTCACAAGTTTAAAGAAATAAATTGTATTGAGGATTCATCCTCCAAATACAGATAACAATACCTTCTATTTTTTCTAGTTTTTGCTTGGGTCCTAGCATGTATGATTGAGATGTCCAGAAACATCCAGGCGGGGTCCGGTGTACTTGCTTTGGCCAAGGGAAGGAAATATAGGGCCCATTTGGTTTGGAAAAATGTTCTCTATTTTTATTTTCTATTTCTTGTTTCACAAGTTTGCTGAAGAATAAGAAATGGGAAACAAAGTGAAAATAAAGTGATATTTTTGTAATTCATAGTGAAAATAGAAAATAAAAACAGAAAGCGTTTTCTCAAACTAAATATGCTCATATTTACCTTGAATGTTGGTCTAATTAAGAACTGTTTGCTTAGAAAAGTGACATGCAGGACAGAATGCCGATCCCCTCGTCGAGAGGAATCGTGATAGTAACTTATGTTTTTGGTGCAGCTTTTACATGAGAAGGACCGTGATCGTATTCTTGGCCCGCACAAGAAAGTTCAGCAGTGGATTGAGAGCACAAGAAATGCAACGAGGCCTCATTTTGATGAAGTTCATAATATCCTTTACAAGCTCAAAACGAAGCTTTCTAAGCAGCAATCTAATCAGGCAGATGGCGTGATGGAATCAAGGATTAGAACCCCACTAACTTCAAAAATGTGATCAAATAAGCAAGCCAGTAAAGTATTGTGTCAACTTTATGTGCTACATACAATATGTTGGTTGCAATTATCAGGCTTGAAACATCAAAGTGTCTGTATTGAGACCCCCTTAGTTTAAGCCGGGCAAGTAATAAATGTGATTGCCATTTAAAGATACAATCATGTCCTTCAAAGTGCAGATTTGACATCATATATGTTAGTCAGTCTGTCCTTTAAATTTGCCATGTAAAATATTTTCGAGGAGCTGGATAGTTGCTGTAGTATCAGGGCGGTACTATTGAGTTGTGTAATAGTATAAATTTATGTGCATTATCCAATGACGTGGGAATACTTCATTAGATGATAGTTATACAAACATTGTATCAAAATTTGATTGAAATAAATTCGTCTTAGCATATAAAATTGTAGTTTACTTTCTAAAACGTAGTTATATTTCTTAGATTTTTTTATATGAATTTCTTAGTTCACTCGATTTATCTCATCTATTATCTGACTTTGAACAAAAATGTTTTTTCGTGAAGTATATTTTTAATTTTTTTAAAATTAATAAGTTTTTATTTTAGTTTTTATAATTTTTTTGTTTTATTTCATTAAAAAGTTAAAATTTTATTTTTGATTCTTATTATTATGTGACATTAGTTAATGTGTTTAGTAAAAGATTAAGTAACCGTCTCAAGTAATTTTGTTAGTATATATATTACAATGTTAATATAATGTTTTAATTTTTTTTTAAAATAAATATTATTTATTTATTTTAAAATAAATTTAGGAAACTAAAAATAGTGATTTTAAAATTTTAAAATATTAAAATTAAAAAAACTATTTTATGGGAATCAAATAAAAAATTGTCCATTTTATAGGGATTAAAATTAATAATTTTAAATTTTAAAGGGATAAAAAACGAAGAAAAATTATATAAGGGCCAAAATGAAAGCATATTTATTTTATAGGGATTAAATATATTTAAGCCTAATTTTAAATATTTTTTTAAATATATTTTTTAAATTTACTTGAATTAATTATGTATTTTTTTTAAAAAAAATGTCTTTTAAGTGATATTTTTATATAGTGCTTGAATTTTAAAAAAAAATATTTGTGTAATACAAAATAATGTAAATTAAAATAGAATGTTCATTAAAATTTATAATACATAATTAATACTTAATTCTTTTATTGTGAATAATAAATAACATCGAAATTATATGAAATAAGACACTAAAATAACGAGACAAGATTCATAGTACTTATCTCTTGAAATTATTATTCAAGTTTTAGTCTTCTTAAATGTTTTTTGTAATCTAAAATGCATGTAAACATTCATAAAATAAGAATTAAATTTATTGTATATCTTTTTTTTCTCTTAAACTTAGTATGTGCAAATTAGATAAAAAAATCTAAAAATCACTATTGTAAACATGTATTTATGAAAAAAGTGAGAAAAAAAAATCCTTTCATATAAGAACACAATGATTTATTCATGTTTCTTTATCAATAGTTATGTTTTTTCAACAAGAATCATATATCTTGAAACCATATTTTTAAATGAATTGTTGTAAGTTATGTCATTTAACTATAGGTTATACCATTCAAGTACACTTACCGTGTGATGTCTAGTTCTAATATCTATTGATCATATTATGAATATTTCAAGACTCATTAAGATACCATTCAATCAATACATTTCTTTTATGGATAATGTACAAAAATAAAAAAAAATAAAAAAAAACTTTAGCTGCTATATGGAAATACGGACATGCAGCTATCAATGCTGTGTTTTCGCCCTTTAAAGTCTTAGCCACAAATCCGAAACTAAATAAACTTTTTTTCCTTGAATGTCCGAGGTCAACGGCAAATTTTCTCTTCAGTTACACTTAGCATGTTCATCTAGTCTCAGTTAATCCAAATAAGCATTTCGCATACACGTTAGCACTGTAGAAACAGAATTTGATGGAGTCTGAGTCTGACTATTCCGCTATCATTAAAATAAAAATAAAAGGCAAAAATTAAAATAAAATATGAGACAAGTGATCAAATCGATAATTTTACTTAACTGTTATTACTATTTAAAGAGATGGCAGTACATGTGTTAATTTTTTTTTCTTGAAAATGATTGAATATAAAGTATTTTATGACTATGTCACAATATTTGTTTGAAGTCAATTAGAGACTAACCTGCAATGCTATGCGTACTTTTCCACTGTAGCGTCTGTGCATGAAAAATAGGAAATCACGTCCAACACGCGGTGAGTCTTGCTATTGTACGTTTATTCCTAATTACCATTCCATAGATATACTAGTTTAAGCCTTAAGGATATAATATAAAAATAGATTGTTATAATATAATAGACAAGGACTATTTTGGTAAGGCACATGAATCAATAAAAGTAGATTGAAAGTAAAGTCAAAGTGGTGCTTTACTGAGTGTTGTGTTTCCCAAACTTGTAACCGATGATGGGGAAGCTGAAGGTGTATGCAGATCGAATGTCCCAGCCTTCTCGAGCAGTTCTCATATTCTGCAGGTTATTATTTCTTCTTACTTTATACACAACACAAAACAAAACGATTATCTGTTTATTTATGTTATCATGAACTAAATACTACTATTATGTTCTGTCTGTTAAAAAGGTTTAACGGAATTGACTTTGAGGAGATTAAGGTAGACATTTCCAAACGTCACCACCTCTCTCCTGAATTTAGAGGTATCTATAGTATCCATCTAATCTAGGATGAAAAATAAGCCTATGCACCTTATAAGTGTATTCATTTACTAACGAGTCTGCACTTGAGAAAGTAATATAATTATATATTATAGTATTTTGTCACTAAGTAGTAGATAGAAAATTTAATAGTATGTATCCATTTGATTTCAATTAAAGTCCCTTCTGTAATTTTATTGCAGAAGTGAACCCTCTGCAGAAAGTTCCGGCTATAGTTCATGGAAGCTTCGATCTCTCCGAGAGGTAAAAGTCGTGTCTGGAGACGAAAGTAAAGTTCTTAAATTGATGTAGTTGACTTGGATGGAAATGGAATATTAAAAGATTTGTTTATTCCAGTAACTTGTCTTCAATTTATTTATCCTAGTTATATTTAAGCCATGGGTATCTGAATCTTGATTGCTCGGGGGCAGGACCCAACTGTCATATATATTTTGAAGCTATTTACCTCAATCCACTTTTTGGTGATTGTGTACCTCAATAGAAAGGGGATTTTTTCCAGATATTTATCTGTTTTGCTAACAATTTATATTTGCTTATGAAATTAATTTCATTTTATTTGAAAACAATTTCATAGTCTAATGGTTGGATGGTTTATATATGATGCAGAGTGGTATTAGAAATGCTCAATGTGAACGAATGTCCCTTTGTGCTTTATTCTGGGCTATGTGCATCATGGCTTACGAAAGTAAATGAACCATGTTGTGCAATCAATTTTCCAATGGATTAATGAATTTATCCTTCTTTTTAATGCTTATGTAAATAGTGTAGAATGATTATATTTGCTTTTAAATCACATCTTTTTGGTTGTTGCCTGTACTTGAATCTTGATAAACCCTGTATACTCTTTTAGTTTCTGTAAATCCTGTAATGTGTAAATTTTGTATTTCCTTGTTAGGAATATTTTTAACTTTTGATTTTATCATCTGTTCTTAATAAACCTCGTTTTCTTTTGGCAGCCATGCAATCCTTGTCTATCTTGCTTCTGCTTTTCCTGGAATTGCTGACCATTGGTTAGTACTTAGTAGAACCTCTTCTTTTGCTTCTGAAATCCTGAACTGCTTGATTATTTTAAAGAAATACTTCAGTCTTTTAAATTTCAGAGCTGGATTGTTTCACTACGCAGGATTTTAACATGGATTAGAAAGGGCCTAATCAGACCAGGGTTCCTTGCCCATTTATAATGCTCTTGTTCCTCACGTTTGGATGTTTATTTGAAAGTATTGATTCTAAATCCAATTTTGTGCTGCTTGGAGATGCATTTTCCACAATCTAAACTAAATCCTAGTTGCCATGCATAGTGGATAAAAGTATAAATGTTTTGCATCCAAAATATATAATGATTTAGTTTAGTTGTGAAAACTGTCCCTCTTGATGTATCAGGTATCCAGGCGATCTTTTCAGGAGAGCCAAAATTAACTCAGTAATGGATTGGCATCACTCTAATTTACGACATGGAGCAGGTGCTTTACACAACTAAATCCATACATCTTCTAACTCCTTTTGAGTAATGTGATTTGCTGTGAGCAGTTGATTTTGCTTGTGGAGAGCTTCATGTCATTAAGTAAACTAAATTAGTGTCTGGCTATTATGCAACTAGGAATATATTCAATTATTCGTAGTCTATTGATTTTGCTTTAAAAGCAACATCTGATAAAAGAATAGATTTTACCATTGCTTCAAGCCATATGTTAAAGCACGTTTCTAGCCAGAGCACATATTTGTTTTCTCCTATTTTTTATAGAACAATTACGTCTCTTGTAAACTATGACTAACTGGCAGAAGCACACCACGTTTTGCAGTGAACTACGTGTTAAATACTGTACTAGGACCTGCAACTGGCCGTCCACTTAATCCAAAAGCAGCTGCTGAAGCAGAGAAAGTTCTATTATCTTCTTTGTCAAAACTAGAGGATATTTGGCTCAATGGTGATGGGCACTTCCTGCTTGGTGGCTCTCAGCCATCTATAGCAGATCTCAGCATGGTTTGTGAACTCATGCAACATGAGGTAACTAAATGTGACTTACAATTATTGGTGCTGCATCCAACTAAATTGGCTTCATGTCTTGAAGTCTTCAGTTGAAGTAGAATTGTGAGTGGTAGTATAATTGCTTTTTATATGATTTTGTATAATTAAACTGTGATGTGAATAAACTTAGGTTTTGGATGAGAAGGATCGCAGTCGTATATTATCCCCATACAAGAAAGTTCTTCAGTGGATTGTGGATACAAAAACTGCAACAAATCCTCACTTTGAAGAAGTGCACAATATCCTTTATAGAGCTAAAAAGAAATTTGAACAGCAGCGTTCAAGGGTAGCTGAAACTGGGACTGAGCCTAGCAAGAATATCAGGGGTCATTCAAAGATGTGAAAGCCATGCCTTCATCTTTGTTGCAAGACTGACAACATCTTCCTATAAACACACGAATGCTAGATCACCATGTCAGTTGTTGAGTAATTCACACACCCATAAGAAGATTTTCTCAGTGAAGTAATGTTGTTGTACATGGCAACTGCATATCCTGCTTCTATCCTCACTCGCTGTAAATCAAACGGGCCAATAATTGTGTGCATTCATTTTGTGATTGGTGTTGGTGCTTTGTACTTGGTGTATTATTGCCATTTAAAATAAAAAATAAACTACTTAATTTGTTTTTGACGAACATTGAATAAGTCTACATATTTGAAATGATATATCTTTGCATGTGGCAATTGAGATGGGAACATAGAGTTGAGGAACACCTGAAACTGATACATATTTATACATCAAAATTCTTGCATCATTTTAGTATCTATAAGACTTGACGTGTTTCTACTCCTCTAAAAATATCACTACTATCATACGTATTTACATTATAATATCATTACTTGTAGAAATACACCATTTTAATTCCTGTAAACTTTGCGGGTGCAAATATCATTCACTTGAAGGTAAAACGTACGACTTGAAGGATTTTCATTTTGTACATAATCAGAGACGATTTTTACATGCAAAACATCATCATGCAAACAATATTTACAACTTCATGGTCATCTGACAAGTGACAACTGTCCAAGGTTATTGATATTATAGTAAAATACAACTGAAAAGTTACCACCTACTAGTGAAACATAATTCCAAACACAAAAACCTGAATTCTTCTGCACCATATTTCACATCATTCAATGCTTATGCCCCGTATCTCAAGGTTGTCCAGCTTCTTAGGTCTCTTATAATACTTCAACAGTAGAGAACAACAAACAACACTGACAGAAGAGGCAGCCATGGCAGCCCCAGCAACCCATGGTGGCAACCGAAATCGCAAAGAAGGAAAAAGAGCTCCAGCAGCAATTGGAATACCAAGCAGATTATAGCCCAAAGCCCATATGTAGTTGAGGCGGATACGGGTAAACGTTATCCTGGAAAGGTCAATGGCAGTTATGACATCCTCCAAGTTGCTCTTCATCAAGACAATATCGGCAGCCTCAATAGCAATGTCTGTACCAGCTCCAATTGCCATTCCTACATCTGCTGCCACAAGTGCTGGTGAATCATTGATACCATCCCCCACCATAGCCACCCTGTACCCAGATGCCTAAACAAGAAAAGGACACTCAATATGTTAACAACAGGTAATATATGTCAGAGATAGTGTAAGATCATGAGTTTAATTTATATACACTTTCAGTTTAAAATATTAGACATCCAATAGGAATTTAGCTTGTCGCCATATCATATTAACATATAGAAAAGTAGTCAAATCTTATTAGATGTTTGTGTAAAAAAGGTGAGAACTTATATAAATTGAACTGAAACTATTCATGTGTCTTCTTCTCTGCCTCCCTCCCCCACCCCCGACGCTGCTGCTGTTGGACAGTCTTGAGGATTCATGATGATGGATTTGAATTTGGCGTAGCAGTTAAAAAAACATATGTTGTCCATCCTTGTCCAACGGTAAAGGCTGAATTATAGCATAAGATAGTTGGACACGTGCGTTCATGTGTCTTCACCTTTTCAGCCTTTCAGCTTAAAGTATTATCTACAATTTCAGAATCACAATTTTAAATAATTTACCTGCAATTCCTTCACTTGCTCTGCCTTCTGCTCTGGTTTGGCCTCAGCGATAACAGTTTGAATTCCAACTTCCCTTGCTATAGAATTGGCAGTTCCCCAATTGTCCCCAGTCACCATGATGCTCCTAATTTTCATAGACTTGAGAATGGAAACTACTTCTTGTGCAGCTGGTTTCAATGGATCAGATACTGCTAAAACCCCAACTACCTCCTTATTTATAGACACTATAATTCCAGTTTGAGCCATCCCTTCCGCTTCTGCAAGTATCTCTTCAGCATCAACGGGAAGTGCAACATTGTGGTCCGCCATCAAGGTCTTGTTACCCACAAGTATTTCTTTGTTTCTAACTATGGCCTTAACTCCATGTCCAGCAATAGACACAAAATCCCGTGCCTCTGGCCAAATGGGGTTATCTTCATCTCTCAGTTTTTTGGCATACTCAACTACGGCCTTAGCCAGTGGATGCTCACTATTCACCTGGGATAGTCATTTATACAACGTAAAGCAATTTGCTGTTATTCACGAATAAGCATGTGAAACTCAATAATAGAATGCCTACCTCAGCTGCAGCCACAAGTTCATAGAATTCTCGGAGTACCATATTTGTCAACAACTTTGTATTTACTACCACAGGCTTCCCGATAGTGAGAGTACCTGTCTTGTCAAATACAACGCAGTTCACCTACAACACAAACCATAAACAGATTCAAATGTTGTGTGTATTTACATACAACTTTTCTTTCATGAGCACAAAATCCCACCCCTTATTAAGGTAAGTTGTGCTTATGCTCAAATAAGAAAAAGACAAGTTAAGCTAGTCCATGCTGACCTTATGTGCATTTTCTAATGCTTGACCTCCTTTGATCAGTATTCCCTGAGATGCACCTACTCCAGTGCCAACCATAACAGCAGTCGGTGTTGCTAAACCTAAAGCACAGGGACATGCTATGACCATGACAGAAATCCCAAACTGCAAAGCAAGCTGAAAGCTATCCATGGAAGATGGTATCCAAGACTTAGGGTAAGCATGAAATCTTCCAGATAAAAACCATGCAAACCATGTTGAAAATGAGATTAGAATAACCTGCACAAAGATACCCCTTCAAAGTAAGTACTATTAAAACATAAGGATTCAATTTAAAAAACAAAAGTCTATAAGACACGAATCAAATAAAGAAATAATTTAAAAAATCATATCATATATAATATAACTACCAGAGGCACAAAATATTTGGAAATGCGATCAGCAAACTTCTGCACAGGAGCCTTGGCCATTTGTGCTGACTCAACAAGTCGAACAATCTGAGAAAGAGCACTCTCTGATCCAACCCATGTAGCCTTAACATGCAACACTCCATTCTCATTCACAGTTCCTCCAATAACAGTGTCACCTTTCCTCTTTGCCACAGGACGTGCCTCACCTGTTATCATGCTCTCATTCACGTGGCTTTGACCCCAGATAACAAATCCATCTGAAGCCACTTTTGCACCAGGAATGATCTTAATCACATCATTCTTCTGAATCAACCTGCTATCAATTTCCTCGTCACCAACAACATTTCCTTCACTGTCCAGGGTCAACAATATAGCAGTGTCAGGTGTCAAGTTCATGAGCTTGGCAATGGCATTGGATGTCTTCCCCTTGGCCAAAACCTCAAGGTACTTCCCTAGCAAAATAAACGAAATAAGCATAGCGCTAGTCTCAAAGAAATCAGTGCCCTGGAAATCCTGAGATGTAGCACCTCTCAGCACAGAATATACTGAGTAGAAGTACGCTGCATTTGTCCCCAAGGCAATCAAAACATCCATGTTGGGAGAGCCGAGGCGTAAGGCTTTGTAAGCACCAGAGTAAAACCTCTTTCCTATAACGAACTGCACTGGTGTAGCAAGCACCCATCTTATAATCTCCCCCACTGTAAGCATGTTCACAACTTTAGCATCTAGCCCATGCTTAATTCCAGGGATATACATAAGCACCATAGAGGTTAGAAACACAGGAATAGTAAACACTAAACTCCACAAGAAGGATCTATAGTATTGCTTGATTTCCTCCCTCCTATGACTATTCCTTCTTCCTCCTTCTTCAGGGAAAATCTTTGCCTTGAAACGCCTAGACCCGGTTTCTTCAATCACGTTAATGAAATTTCTAGGCCCTGTCAAGTCTGGTTTATAGGAAAGAGACACTTTGTTCAACTCAGGGTGTGTTTCTACACCTTGGACCCCAGGGAGGGCTTGAAGAGAATTTTCAATGAGTCTCATGGAACGACCAGTTCTTATGCCCTCAACTTGAAGGTCTATCCTGCTCATGTCTTCACCTGTGCTGATTAGTGTGGCTTGAAAACCCGTGTCTTCTACAGCCTCCAAGATTTGGTTGTAGGTAACAACGTTTGGAGTATAGTGAACTTCAGCTTCCTCAGTTGCAAGAGCCACTTGAGCTTTCACCACTCCCTGGATTGATTGTAGAGCGGATTCAACAGTGGAGGAACACGACGTGCATGTCATGCCTTGGATTCGTATGCGGCATATCTGAACCGATGTCTCGTTATCATCTCTGATTAATTGGGCTTGGAATCCAGCATCTTCAATGGCCTCGCGAATGGTCTCTTCCTATTAGTTAAGAATGTCATCGAGACATCAAGAACAAAGAGAGCCAACAGGACAACTATAATTATTTTTCTAAGTTCTACCAAACATTAGTGGCAAATGAAATAAATGAATCTAACGATAAATGGTGACTGCAAAGAATCTCACTCTCTGTGTCTTTGAGTTAAAAACAAAGAGAAGCCATACAAGGTGACAAGTAATTTAACACAGCATTCATGGGACAGATGTATGGAGCCGCAACTGAAAAACCAGATAACACAAACAAGATAACTTCAATTTAAATCTAACTAGATGGGAATCCCCCGAGTTACACTGCAAATTAAAAGATTTTATTGTGAATTTTTTGTTTAGAAAGCATACTCTAATTTATCAATTACCCACCATGAAATATAGTCTCTTTTAACTTATACTAAGAATATCATCCGGAAAATTGAATTATTATGTGTGTTTTCAGGTGTAAGAGTCAAAAGACTATATTTGTAGAGCAATTTTTAATAATAAAATTAACTACGGTATATCATTCCTTTTTATTTTATATAAGCAAAAACAACTTTCGGTTCTAAGAATTAAACTCTTTTTTGATTTATACGAATCAAACTAAAGTACGTAAAAGTATACAATAAATTAAATTCTTAAAGTTTATAATAACTTAATCATATTTAATCAATTGAGTTAAATTCTTTGAATTAAAAGTGTAATTCTAAAAATTCACTAAACAAATCTTACATTTTTATTATGCTGGTTTTATTTGGTGAGCATCACCCCAAAAGTTTGATGCGCTTAACATCACGATGGCTTCTAGTCTTTTTAAGTTAGATACCACTTTGAGAATCATTAAGGAAATACAATTTCTCCTTTACTATCAACTATAACTTTTTCTCATTAAAAAATAAAATAAAATTATAGCTTTTGGTCTATGGTAAGCCTTTGATCTAATACGTGGTGTAAAAGCAAGATCACGGATTAATTCAAATTTCTCCAGTAACATGAGGGATTGTTGACTTTATTTGACAAATGTAATTATTTGTGGCTTGTAATGTTTTATTATTTTGGTAAATAATTTAATGATATAAATAATTAAAAAAATGAATGACTTAGGCTAAGAGTTATCCATCACTTGTTATTATTTACCTTTTTTTTAAATATAAATAATTCAATTTAAATAAAACATAAATGAATTCAATCTTTTGATAATAGAGTTACGAGAGATGAGATTTATTTTTTATAATTTCATTCTTTTCTCATGCAAGAGATTATTCTTTATGTCATTTTGTATATATAGTTTAGTTTTCTTCATAAAAAAATATTTTTCATAACAAATTGATATAAGAATTAAATAACACGAGTTTTCATACATCATTATTCATAAAAATGTCAAATAGATCAACTCATCATTAACTCACTAAAAAATAAGCTGGGTTAGACATATTTAAAGATTACATTCAAAATCTCAACTCAACTTAACTTATGATAGGTTATAGATTGAGTTGACTTACTAAACTTTACAAAAATAAGAAAAAAGTGATAAAATTAACAACTCATAAGTTGATTTATTAAATAAAATAAATAAAAATAATTTAAACATAATATCATAATTACAAAACTTTTATCTTACTAAATTATCTTAACACAATATTTTTTTAAAAAATATTATCAAAAGTTAAATTAACATAGAGTAAAGCAATAAAATGACAAAAAATTTATAATATTTCATAAAATATTATGTCTAATAAAAATAATATTTAAATAAAAACTTATAAAAATTCTAACAAAAAAAACTAACACCTAACCCAATCCATTGCTTGACTTGTTGAGTTTAGAGTTAAGTGAGTTAGATTACATTTGTAAAAAGTTGAACTACTCAATTCATTTTATTGGATTAAGTAGCTTGATTTATTTGGACTTAACCAACTTTGATATCATTTAATGAAAAAAAAAAAAACATACAGTTCAATACTATTATCACTAAGTCTATGAAGAAAATATTGGTGATAAGTTTGTGCTAAAACATAGAAGTTAACACATGACAAAATTTCTCTTTAGTCATTTTTGTTTGAAGAAACTATTATATACCATGTAAATGTAAAGTCCATTTAAACATATTAATAATCTTAAATAAATTATATAAGTTTGAAAAATATTGTTGTCATTAATAACTAAAGTTATCAAAATAGGTCAAAATTTTTAAGTCAATCTGGTTCACCATGAATTTGAGTTGGATTGGGTCCAAAAAATAAAAATTACAATTAATTCAAAAAATAAATCTGACTTATTTATAATTCGATCCATCTAAGTAAACTTGTGGTGGGTCAGGTTAGCCCAACTAACCCACCTAATTTTTTAATACTTTATAATATTGTTTAAAACTTTAATGTTTTATATTTTAATATTGTTTATGTAGTGTTTTATTTAAGACTATTTTATTATATACTATTTTGTAATGTTATTTAATTTTTTTCTAACTTATTAAAATTTAAACTCATTAAATTTTAAAATAATATTATATTTATTTATTCAAAATTATGTTAAATATTC
>JAMLFT010005371.1:0-17692 GCA_026544285.1 Pachyrhizus erosus | reverse complement strand
TTAAAAAAAATTAGTGTAAAAAAATTTAAAAGAACAGTGTTAAATATAATTAATATAAAATGTAAATATATCATTATAATTTATTCTAAATTTTAATCACAAATAATTTATCTTTTCAAGAGTATTATATATAACCTAAACACTAGATCATATCATAATTTACAAAGGTAGAATGCTAAGTGTAAATAAAGTATAAATGAAAAAAAAAACATACACATATTAAATAAAAATAAAAAATAAGGTCACATCTAATATATCAAAATTTTAAATTATATATAATTTCAAATTCACTTATATAATTTATTTATATTTTATAATAGAGATCTTTTCAATAGATTATTCATATTTCCTAACACAAAATAAAAAAAATCATTTTAATTGAAATTTTTCACAAATACAAAATGAAATTATAAACTTTTATCTAAATTACATTATTCATAACTATAAAAAAGATTTACAATTTTATATTTAAATTTAACTAAAATACATTAACTAAACTCATAACATTCGAAGAATTATCCACTTTAACTTGCATTAAATTCACATATTTATTGTTAAAATATGTCTCCATAGGTTAAAAAAAATATTTATAAAACATATTTTATCTCCATTTTAAGTGATATAGATTTTGGTGATATGTTAAAATAAGAAGATTATTATCTTTTATAATAACTATTTTAAGAAGATATTTGATAGAATAAAAATTATTCTTTAAAATAATGATGAATCTTATGAATCATAATTCCTAAAACCTATTTAGTTAATTATAAATAATTTTTGAAATGTTTATATATGTTTCTTGAAAACTTTCTCAAATATATAAATATTTTGATTCTAAAAAGACACTTTATAATAAAAATAACTTCAATAACTCGGATCTTATGAAATCAATTTTATATTACTTAACATACAACATACAAGAAGAAAAACTTCACATCAATAACTAGTTCCATGAGATGGACTACATTTATCATTTGAATTTTGTGATCATTGCTTTCGGAGTATGACTTTCACTTCTTGCATCAGTCTTTTATTTATTTTTTATAATAAAGGCATTTCTCTATGTGCTGTTGCCACTTAAACCCGTAATTTTGTATAACCTTTTTATACAAATTCCAGCTTTAGTTTGTATTTTGGGGATAATCGGTTCGATTTAAAACTGTGATTGATAAAAGTGTGTTTTTGGAATAACGTCCTCGAGCGAGAGAAAATCACGTAGAATAGGGACTAAATTCGGAAATTTTCCTATAAATTTCGTTTTTAATTTATGTAAATAAGGAAATATCCATTTGCATCAGAAAAATAAGAAAACATTCATTTTTAATCTTTAAAAATTTATTTCTTTTTCCTCTTATTATTTTATATTTATGAAAATGTGTGTTGTCTATGTTACTAACATTGTTGGCTAAATTAAATGAAATAAAGGATGAAGAACATTATCAACAAATAACGTTTTAAGAAATACAAGTAAATATGTCCCAATTTGCTGGGAGTAAAACATTATTAACCTAATAATTTTTATGTGTACTACTAACTAAACGTATGGAATCTATTTGTATATACATGCTACAGATCTAATCATATATCTTACAGTAGAAATGTAGAATAATTTTGAATTAGTAATATCTAAAGTACAAATATAGACAATTGTGTCATCTATTTACGTAAACAGTGTTTTTTTTATCAACAAATTTATTAAATTATTAATTTTTATTAGTGAGAAGAACTCGAACTCATAAACTCTCTTTTCTTCCTTACTCTTTCTCTTCCTGTCATGTCACAAATAAGCAATGACAAGGTGATAGTGATGACATTTTGCAAGTATAGTCTTTGTTATTTTCTCTTTCTCTAATTTATCTTTCTCTCTTTCTCTTATTTATTTTCCTCTATTTCTCTTTTAGTGGTGGTGTCAATGACTCATAGTGGTGGTCGCTTCTTTTCTCTTTCTTTGGTATTCTCCCTTTTCCTATTAGAAGTGATAGTGGCATAAGTTGTGATGGTGAGGTGGTGATGGTTGCAAGTGGCTTGGTTGGATTTTTCCAAATTTACTTTATGATATTCTTGGACAGTTTAACCTTCACTAAAGAAACATTGTCATCATTAGTGGTGATTCTTTTTTTTTTTTTTATCATCACTTTAGGTGTCAACCAATGCGACAAATTTACCATCTTAGCTAAGCAACAACTTGTATAGACTAACACAAAAAAAGTAGATTCAACCTTATTAGTGTTGGCCTCATGAACATATTAGCTATGCAATTGAATATATATATATATATATATATATAGGGATAGTTCTTTACATCTTTATGTAGGAGATCTAGATAATATACAGTCTACACATTAGGATTGATGATAATTAACATCTAATCTACTTAGAAACCAATAATGCAAGAGCTAGAAGGAAAGTTGTCCATTTGGAAATATAAACATCTCTCTTTTGGTGGAAGAATTAATCTTAATTATTTGGTACTCTCTTTCCTACCTTTATTTTATATTTTTCTCTAGAAAATGCCCAAAGGTGTTGCTCACAAGATCAAGAGTAGTTAAAGTTGTATCCTATAGGAAGAAGGGGAAGAAAGGGAAAATAGTTTATTCGATTATTTAGGATAAAGTATGTTGTTTAAAGCAAGTGGGGCCTTGTTGCAAGCCTTCAATAAGGCGCTACCAGATGGAGGATGTTAAAGTAGCAAGTTAACTTATGGTGTAGGGTATTCAAAGAAAAATATAGGGAAATAAATGGAAGTCAGGGAGAGAAGAATTTTAGGAAGAGTTCAATATGGTAGAGAAACTTGGGAAGAATATACGAGAATGGGGACTAAGAGATTTGGTTTGAGAAAAAAAATAGCATAGAGGAATAGAGATGGGAAAAAGGTAAAGTTTTAGGAAGATATTTAGGATAAGCAAAGAAAGACTAGGTGCAAAATATAATATAATGTATAAGGAATTAAAGAAATATAATACATAGTTGATGAGATAAAGAGATGGTGAAAGGGGAATTGGGTATGTTGTCTTAGGTGGAGGAGGTATTGAATCTAATGGGAGAAACTGCTAGCGAAATACATTTTGCAAGAAAAAAGTGCAATACATATAAGGATGAGTTTATTGATTGCTAGGTATGAGACAAGGATAATGTAGGTGTTTACATAGTAAAAGGTGCATATGTCTTATCACATGAACAGAGGATTCCTATAGATACATTCTTCTTTAGGTGTTTTTAGGGCATCCCTATGCCACATAATGTATTAGTTTTTACATGGAACATGTTGTTGAACAAGATACAAGCAAAAGATAATTTAAGGATAAGAAGTAAGACACTAGATATCAAAGATTCTTAATCCTTATTCTATAGACAAGAGGATGAGACATGTCATCTTTTTTTCATGTTTGTTCTCTTTATCGATCTACAAACAACACTATAAGTTTTGGTCATTGTTAACAACCATGATAAACCTTTTTTTTCTTTTTTCAATGGTTTATAAACCTTTCATATGTATGAAAACCTTGTAAGAAGTATTATGAACTTTGTATATAGATTTTAGGTACTTCCTATACTATATGTCTTATTTAATATATGTTTTACCAATCAAAATAGTATTTTTTTTTCTTTATAAAATTGATATTTGTCAATCAAATAAACTAAGTGACTTACTCTACATTAATAGGAAATACTAACGACATATGGATATTGACAATTATCATCTATACTTGCAAATTGACAACATTTATATGCAATTATTTAATTTCATTTATGCTTTTGAATCTTGTTTGTACTCAAAGATAAAAATAGAAAAATAAAGTTTTTAGAATAAAATCTTAGTTTTCCTTATTTTTGCAATTGATCCTTTTTGTTTTTGTGTTTCTAGGGAAATATGCAAAACGACTAATCAAGAGGAGACCAAATGACCAAGAAATAATTGGTTCTCACTTAAGCGAGGCCAATTTGACTCACTTAAGAAGGACCTTGCTTGAAACAGAGTTTGGTCTCTTTACCTTTACAAAAAGGAGGTCACTTAGGTTTGCTTAAGCCAAACTATTCTGAAAAAATCTAATTTTCTTTAACCTTGCTTAAGCAAGACCACTTGAGCTCACTTAAGGAGCCTTTGTGACTAACAAAAAAAGTTCAAGTTTTAAGGCCTACAGATATAGAAAGAAACCCATAACAAAATAAGTGATCCCAAACCTTTATACTGAAAAGTCTAAGGTCAAAGAGAGTTGGTGGTGACTTCCATGCTTGTGGTTTCTTCTCAAATAATCTCTTCATCAAAGACTTCCTTACCTTAGTTATGAGTAACTAAGTTTATCTTTCCTTGGGGTTTAATGTAATATTTCTCAATTTTATGTAATTACTCTTTTATTTTCAATAAAAGATTATTATTGTTCCCTTTCTATGTTTGATGTAACTCAATGCTCACTCAAAACACAATAAAGTTTACACATAATTCAATATGCCAAAATAAAAATTTATCATACAATTTAACATACACAAATTTTAAAAAAACAAATTTCACAACTAAAACAGACACTTAGTATGTTAGAGTGTGAATTAGGAATATATAATATTTTTAAGATATTGGTATTTATAAAACTTGAGAGAATAAGATATTGTAAAACTAAGAGGTCAAATATACATAAAAATTAACAAAAGGTTGCATATGTTATTTTCACCTATGTGGCTTATCAGTCATGATATAGCAACACGTGGATCCAGATCCTAGTGGGAGGATAAGCATATAAATGTAAGTGCGAGGCAAAACGTCAAAATTATAAGAACAAAAGAGTCAAGTGAAAAGTTCAACTATGAATCTTATATATATATATATATATAGCTTAAGGGAACAAAGCGATGAATCAAATGACATGTTCCACCAAGTTGTGGTGAAGGAGGCAGGTATCCTTGATAATGATAGGTTACTGATCGCGGTAAGACCTCGTGGGTCTGGTGCTGTTTATTATGCTCGATACCATTGCTAATGGAACTTCTCCCATAGTAACAGAAAAAGAATTATCCTAATGACATTAACCCTTGGAATTAGTTTATAGTGATGTGTGATGGGTGTCTCATATACCCTTAACTACTATAATTACATAATATTTGTGGATGTTAATTTAGATTTTAATTGAATATATATTCTTAATAAAAATATCTAACACATTATTTATCTTTAAACAATTTAAAATAGTGGTGGAAGTAAAGTTTCAAACTCCCTTAAATTACCTTTATACTTTTTATTGGGGAAACAAATATAGGTCATTCACAAATTATCTTTTTGGATTAGTCATTGTTCATAGTTTAATATACCCTTATACATACCCTTAAAATAGTGTGATGGAAAATAATTAAAAGCACATAGTGGAATTGGTTTCACCTTTTTAAGTTATGGTTATTTGTCATTAAAGCTTAAGACTATGCTTTTCTAATAGTTGTTTATCTTATGAATTTCTTACCTATAACATTCTTAAATGTTGTTAATCCTTATACCATTTTGTTTAAACAAACCCTCAATTACCATTTCCTTAAATTTTTTTGGGTGTTCTTGTTTTCCCTTAATCCTCTCATATAACTCACATAAGTTGAACTTTTTTATTCCTATGAATATTTGTTCTTAGATATTATACTTATTACAAGAGATACAGGTGTTTTTCTCTCGTTAATAGACTTTATTTTCCCTCTCCACCAAATCTTTACCTTGGCTTTATTCTTTTATTATCACTATCCTTTTTTCCACCCTAACATTCATCATGTACCACTATAACTAATTTCACTCCATTCTCATCAAGTTCTAGCCTAGTTTCTTCTCCCATTGCCTCACTATAACCTAACACAAATATCTCTTCCTTTATTTTTCCAAATAAACCTTGGGACTTTTCTACTTTTTTTTTCCAACATTGATATTAAGTCTAGTTCCCAAGATCATTCATTTTCTTCTCCCCTCAATAACTTCTTTAACATTCACCCCATGCAATTTTAATCTAAATTTGGTGTTGTAGTGGCTAGAATACATCATAGTTTACTTCTTAATCAAATTGAATCAAGTCAATCAAGTCAAAAGAATATGCATCTTTAAAAGAATTAATACATATTCTCTTATTCCCTTACCATCCAATAGAAAGTCCATTGCCTCCTAACATCAAGCTCTAGCCCAATTTCCTTTCCCATTATTTCACCATAACCTAATGCAAATCTTTCTTCCTTTTTTTTTCTCCTAATCAACCTTGTGACTCTTCTACTTACTCTTTCAACACCAATTTTGAGTCTAGTTCTCAATATTAGTGTTACCTAAATGCTTAATAAAACTTAAGAATGGGTTAATTGAATTCTTAAAAGTATTTTTGCAAAACCATTACCTAAATCTTGAAAAAGATTAAATTATAGAAAGATAAAGAGAAAATACCCAAAATAATTTAATTAACAATAATCATATAAAACTCATAATTAATTTATCAAGTTAAGTGATAAATAAAGTGCACCAAGATTATACTAGTTCCAACATCAATTATGACTTATATCTAGTCCCTAGTTCAAACATCAATTATGACTTATATCTAGTCCTCAAGTTGCACTTAAGATTTATCCACTATCAATCAAAGTATATAGAGTAGTAGGCATTTTACACTCAAGGAAGTCCATCTTAGGAGTTTTCTTATTGAATACTCTAAAAACCAACTAGGGATCGCACACCCTAGAAAATCACAAGAATTACACACACTACAAACTTGAGAGAATCCTAACTTTGAAAACCTAAAAAAAAAAAAACCTTCCTATAACAACATAGGAAAACAAACATGTCATAAGCTAAGAATCATTTTCAAAGAAGGATATCACGTATTGAAATTCTATTGACTTGCAATCTCAACTAGGTAACAACTTAAGAGAAACATCTAATTCAAATTAATTCACTCTCCTAATTAAGTTATGTTTTAGAAAAAATTTAGTTTACATAAGGATTTAAAAGGTAAAGTCTAAAAAAATTTTAAAACCATTAAAGATTTATTTTGACAAAAGATAAGACATACGATTAAGCCAAATTCTTTCAAAACTTCTCTTTAAGCTTCTGGAAATCATTTCCTTCACATGGGAACCAATTCTTTTGACATGTAATTGATTAGGAAGCAATTATTTGTGATAAAGCAACACCTATACTCGATTCATATATGGGACAATTGGTTCTTTCAACAAGAAACCAACTCCTTTATGTGGGAATCAATTATTTGCGACAAAACAATAGGAAAAATCTATTCTAATATATAAGAGTTAATTTCATTTAGCATTTTGGAATTTTTGAGTTTATTGTTTTGCACCTTTTATTTTATTTTAGTATTCAAAAATTGGTTTATTTATTATTATGTTGCCTTAAAGAACCTATTTGAGTTAATCACACGCATTGATCCTTTGAGCCAAATTTAGTTAAGAATGAAAATTCCTAACAAAAAAAGTCTCATCTTTGGATTTTGTCTTTGTTAAGGTATCCCTTTCTTTGGCTTTGTCTTCATTAAAATACTCATAACTCATGAGTAAGAGGTCATGTTCGATAACTTTACCTCTTTTTCTACTCCCAAACAAGTATTTTAGCATTCATCCTACCTAAATTTGGTACTATAATGGCTATAGTATGTCACAATTTCATTCTTACTCAAATTGAACCAAAGTATTTCAAACAAGAAGAATATAATACCAAGTCTTTTGTTCCCTTACCTCCCAATAGAAACTCCTTTGGTTATAAATGGATTTTTGGGTTAAAGAAAACCTAAATGGGATAGTTAACAAGTATAAGGCTAAATTATTGACCAAAAGTTTCAATAGATCACGAGTCTAATTTTATGAGACCTTTTCTATTGTGATTAATCTTATAGAATTAGACTTGGTTTGACCCTAACACTCACACACAAATGGCTTTTGCAATAACTTAAAGTTAATGATGCTTTTTTAAATCAATTTATTGATAAAGTAGTTTATATGTAAAAGCTTGAAGGATTGGAAAGTGGTGATCCTTTTCTATCCTATAAACATCACAAATCCTTTCATGGCCTGAAATAGCTTTCAAAATAATAGTTGGAAATGCTAAAGTAGGTTCTTCTATAAGTAAGGTTGTAAGACAACAAATGTGATCATTCTAACTTCATGTATAATCTCATTGATGTAGTAGTTTACCTGTTGGTGTGTGTTGATATTATATCATCATTATTAGAAACTTATTATAGTTGGTTCACACTTTTACCTTAATTATTGTCAAGGCATTAAAGTGAAGAAGCAACTTGATGGATTTTTCTCACCCAAGGCACATATATCAGGGATCTTTTAACTAAAACCAATATGGTTTGAAACCAAGTCTATTTCCTTTCTTGTGACCTCTTGGTGTAAACTATAAAATTTTAGATATAATTTATTGCTGAATTCATCTATGTACAAGTTGGTGGTTATCTAAACCCTAAACAACAATATGTAACCATCTCTAAACTTAAAATAATTTTTTTAGTCAACAAAGTTTGCCAATTCACTTTGGAGTCACAATGGATAACAATTAAATGAATCCTAAGGTACTTGAAGGGTTCCTTACAATATGATTGCATCTTTTTCCAACATTTCTATATTATTCCTTGTCATTAAAGGCATTTTGTTATGCTAACTCGTAGTTAACCCTAATGTCCATGATACAACATCTAGAGCAACCATCTACTTTGGTTCAAACCTTATATCATGGTGATCTTGGAAGAAACAAATTGTTTTCAAATCCATCACTAAGGTTGAATATTGCAACCTAGTCAAGTTGTTGTAGATTTGTTGTGAATTTAGACATTGTTGACAAAATTAGGTGTTTCCTACTCTCATGATCCTTTGTGTCAATCAAAGTGTTATTTAAATGGCTCATAATTTAGTTGTTCATGCTTGCATAAAACATAAATTGATTGTTTTTTGGTTCACAAAAAGGTGCTTAACAAATAACTAACAATTTTGCATATTTGTGCTCAAGTTCAATGGGTTGAGCACTCACCAAACCTTTGACTACTACCATTTTTTTATTTCATGCTCGACCTCAATTTTTATAAGCCCACTTCTACAATACACCTACCTTGAGCTTGTTAAGTGTAAAAGTATAGATTACTCACACGTTATAGAGTCACAGTTGCACAATTGTCAAAGTGATATTTGTTAATAATTATTTTAGTTTTGCTTCAATTGCAACTACTTAAGAATAAGTTATTTGCTATATTAGTTAAATATCCTTAAATACTTACCACATGCAATTGAACCATAATGACTTGATTTACTCGATAAAAATGTTCTTCTCAATTTCTCTAGAAACATAATGTGCTATAAGTTTTGTCAATATAACATGAAACACTACATAATTAACTAACTTTGAGTACATAAGTGATGCAAGTGTCATCAATGTTAAAAGTTGACTACTATATTTTTAATCTAATAAAAACAACACAGCAAATCCAAGTTTAAATATTGAGTTACTTAAATCTAATTGATGTCTTCCATTTTTTTACTTGAATGACTTTTGGTATAATAGTCATTCCTCACTTCATAATGTTTTAACATAAGGAAGAAAACCATACTTTTTTGTCATTCAAGGTAAAAATCATTACAAACATCAGAATTACAACACACAAGTAAGTCAATACACAATAAGATAACATTCTTTAAACATATTAAATAGAATTTTCAACAATGTAGGAAGCACTATTTTTTGTCAAATATCTATCTATATTATTTCTTATTTGGACTCAAAAATCAACTTTGGCAACATCATAAACTTCCACTTCATACATAATCATGGAGATTGATTATAAATGACCAAAATCACCATTTATATGTATTGTGAGGGTTACTTATTGTGTGACCTACTTTGAAATTAGTGGTTGTATTCCATTAAAGACTAATGGAAGGCTTAAGTTGGCCTCAACCAAACTTAGAATACTATGACTAATTTCACATCATTATAGAGAATTTTTAAGATGTCAAAACTTTTTATTTTAAGGGAGCGTTTATTTCACAAAATCAATTAGATTTATGGGAATATTATTACTGGAAATATTATTTCTATAAAAGATGTTTGATAAATATTTATTATTCCTTGGAATGTTTTTATATTTAGTTTAATTTAAAATAAAAAATATTAAATAAATAAATGAAGTATAATAAAAGGAAAGTGGGAAGTTATTTTATTTATTTTAGAAAATAACTTCCATTCCCATGGAAATGTAAGATTCACACCCTTTTACATCAAAATAAGAAGAAGAATAAACATGTGTAATATGAATAATGAGTTATATCTAGAAATAATTTTTCAAAACTTTTGACAAACATGGAAATATTACATTTTCATGATAACATTCTCGAAATGTACTTTTAATCCGCGAAACAAGCACATTATAAGTCCTTTTATGTGCTTGTTATTTTGTGTGATGGATAAAAATTTTATCAATACAAATAATTTTAAGGAAAAATATTTTTAGTATTTATACTTTTGATCTAATTGGTCAAGGTCTATGTACTATCATATTAATGAATTTGGTCCTTAAACTTTGAAAAATATGAATCTAATGTGAAAGTACATAAACCTTGACTATATTTGACCAAAAATATAAGGTCTAAAAATATTTTTTCTTCACTTTTAAAAGTATTCATTGTCTAGATAGATATATAAATATTAAGGTGGTCTTAAAACACCATTTAAAAAAAACATCAAATTTCCATATTTTCCTTTAAATTGATGCATTATACATGTAAATCATGATAATTTAAAAACTTTTACTCCCTTTAGTCCTTTTTATAAAACCAAATTAACTAATTTATCAATATTAAAAAAACTACTTAATTTTTAGTTAGTAACATCAAATCTATCTTAAATTTATATTTTTCTTAGCCTTTATATTTTTATTAGTTTTAATTTTTCTATGCATTTGAATGGTCAAAATAAGGTTCCAAAATTACTCTTTATACAAGACAAAATTAGATTTCCAAGGAGTTTAAAACATTAATATATTTCACTTACCATTTACTGAAGTCAGAAAAATTACTTATAAATAAGAGTACTTTTGTAAACAATAATTAATGACATTCTAAATTAGTTTTTATTCTCTCTAATCTTTTTTTATAAGACCCAAATTAGAAGTTTGGTTTGCTCATTTTTATAAGATCCAAATTAGAAGTTTGATTTATTCATTTTTATAAGATCCAATTTAGAATGTTTTTTGCATTAATTATTTTTCAAAAAAAAATTTAATTATGAGTCATTATTTGAGTTCAATAAAAAGTAAGTGAAAATACATTACTGTTTTAAACTTTTGAGAGTCTAACTTTATCTTGTATAAAAGTATTTTAGAAACCTTAATTTGATTATTCACATGGATAACCAATAAAAATTAAAACAATAAATATATTAAAAATGAGAGATTAATAAAATATTTTAAAAAATAATTAAAGTATGTCTCATTAATGTCAAAGGTAATTTTAGAAAATATATATTAATATAAGATAGATTTAATAATACTAACTAAATTAACCAATTTTTTTAATCCTTGTAAATTTGTTAATTGAGTCTTAAAAAAAAAATAGAGAGTACAAAACAAACCAAACTTCTAATTTGGTTCTTATAACTTCCAAAATCCCAATAATTTATGTGATTTTCTATTATCTTTTTATTTGTAGGGTTCAGCAATAGCACCGCTCATTTTGTGAACCTCCATAGGTACATAATTGATGTTGTTGCTACGCATAGACCCTAAACCATGTCAACATTCACCAACAAGGCAAGGCTAATGTGTCATTGTACTATGCATTTACCAGATGTTTAAATCCTATCAAGCAACAACATTAGAACAAAAATTTCTTACCAAAGATAAACCATATGTTAGTTTATAGAATATGATGTTACATTAACTTCCACATATACATGTTGTGAGTACTTACATGGACATACAATTCCTGAATAGCAATTTGTGTTTCAAAAAACTATTTTTAGTTAGGGTTAATTGTGTCTCTTTGTCATGCCCGCAATCACTAAAACCTAAATTAAACATGGAAAAATTAAGAGGAAATTTTTTTTGGTACTCAAGAAGGGCTAGAACCCCAAGAAAAGAAAATTATTTAAATCCACGAGGGAAAGTAATTGATGTTACATCAACAGGAACTTGGAAATGAATGAAATCAAGATTAACAAAAAAATACAAGAATCTCCTTCTAAGGACAACCCAGGTTTGGCAAGCGCATTAGCCACAAAATTTGCTTCACGAAAGATATGCCTCCAATAAAATAGGTCACCGCTAAGAGTAAACTCTTTTATCAACTTCACCAATTAATTAATAGCTACTATGATTAGGTATGCAACAGCCTTGAATCATAGAAATTGCAAATTTTGGATCCGACTCCACACTCAGCTTGGTAAAACCTTAGTTAGAATCTTGCAATTTTAACTCCCAACGCAATTGCCCCCAATTCCGCTTGAGAAATCGTACAAATTCCAAGGTTATGAGCATAGAAGAAAATCACCACACCCAAGTGGTCACGTAAAACCCCTCCAGAAGTAGCAACTCCATTACAAGAAATTGCGCCGTCGCAATTGAGTTTATATTCTCCAAGATTTTGAGGTATCCAAGAGATAGAAGAGTCAGTCCACACATTATTCTGTTGACCCTGCAAGGACATTTTTTATTTCCACGTATATTTAATATTCATAATTAGCCTTCTAATACGAAAAATATCTAGCTAGTCATGGACGAGGAAAAGAAAGAGAAAATAACATCATCCCTATTTCTCCACAAGCAATATAAAGTCACTCAAAAAAGCACATCCCAATCCCTATCTGCATAAGACGAAGGCAACGGGATATTTGCACGTAGTCAGGTACAAATATTATTTCCAAACACTTGGGTACCATTCAACTCATTTGAAAGAGTAGTCCACACTTTGTGAGTAAAAGCACGGTCACAAAGGATATGAATAGTGGATTCCTATGACTCTTGGCAAAGAGAACAGAAACTCGAATCAATTAAGCTCATTTTGCATCTTGAAACATTAGCCATTTTCCACATATGAATCCTCATTCTTTCATGTCCTCGCCATCTCCATATAGCCTGAAATAAAGGGTCATTTTCATCTTATTGCTCAACAATAATTTTGTACGCAGACTTAACTGTAAACATTCCATCATTTGTATTTCTCTAAGTTGGTACATCATCATGATTAATAATACTAGGATACACCACAACCTTGATAACATCACACACATTCTGAGGAATAAAATGTCGAAGCTTATCAATGTTCCAACCTCCCTAAGGAAGAAAAAAATCATTAAGTGTGGCCATTTTGTCAATTTCATCCAATTGAATAAGAGCAACTTCCATCAACCTTTCATGTAGTGTTACCCAAACATCCTGCCAAAATAATGTAGACAAACCATTAGGAACTCTCCAAACCATGCCTTTTTGAATTTCATCCCAACATTAGCTCACACTTTTCAAATATTTTGAGTCTGACTTCCTTCCATTCATTTTCCAAATTACCTTATTCCCACATATGTATTTTGAACGCACAACAACATACCAAAGTCTAGGCTTTGAATTGCATATCCTCCAACTTGCTTAGAACGGCACACCTCCTTCCAAGCAACGGTATGAACCTTTCTACCCTCATCCGTATCTTCCCAAATAAAGCCCCAACATTTTTTTTTTTTATCAATTTCCTCAGTAATTGAAACTAGCAACAGGACTAATTGCATGATATAACTTTGGATGGCCTACAAAACATACTTTGCGAGGGTGACTCTACTTACCATGGATAACAATTTACCTTGCAATTACTCTTATTAACTTTTTCTAACAAGAAATTAAAAGTGTGCTTCCTTAGTTGGGAATGAAAAATAGTTACACCCAAATACTTTTCTAACTCATCAGTACTTTGAAACCTACATATCTCAATTATAGCTTCCTTCACATTTCAACTCATATTCTTAAAAATGAAAATACAAGTGTTTTCTTTATTTACCTTTTGCTCTGAACTTTCACAAAATAGGTTTAAGACAACACCAATAAGATCCGCTTGTTCTAAAGTGGCTTCAACAAAAGGATCAAATCATCCGCAAAAGTCAAATGAGAGATCAATTAATAATCAAATTGTTGTCAATCATTAAACTGTCACTACTAAAAATTAATAAATTAGTGATAAAAAAATCTCTAAATATAATAAAAATAAATAAATTAAATTGGGTATCATAATTTAATATAATAGATAAATTAAATTAACTTGAGGCTGACAATTAAGTCTCTTTCATGACATTGTAACTAAATATGTTTAAAAAAGTCAAATTTCGATATTAAAACATTTATAACAATTCACACGTATTTTAATAAATTGAGTTAAAAAAAATTATAACAAAATAACATTTAGCAACAATATTAACTACTACACATCAATAAAAAGCTATCAAAATATTAGTGATAGCTTGTTATTAATTAGCAACCTAAAATATCAGTAACTGTTAGTGTCTGATTTATAAATCAGTGACTAAACACATCAATGGCTAGAATTGAAAAACGTGTACAATGTCTGATTTCGATCATTACTTCGTTTAAGCAGCAAATTTGCACACATGGCAGTAAGTGATATTTTTATATTGTGATTATTTTGTAGTATTTTCTTCATACAATTATTACACAAGAATTGGAACACCAAAAGCTATTTTAATTCGAAAAAAATAAAAAATTAGAAGTCTTTTCAACAGCATGTTTTCTGTAATAAAATAAAATCTTACACCTTTTTGTTTTTCTATATTCTTTTTCTGAGTTTTGGAGGGGGGGAAAGGATCTTTACATGACATGAGATGTTACATAAACATTCGAAGGAATAGAACATTTGACTAATTAACTTTCAAATTTAAACAGAATAACATAGTTTTGTCATGATCAAACAATTAATTAAATATTTAGAGACAATAGTAAACGTATCCCAGGATAGACAAGAGGCATAAAAGATAGAATCTGTTTCTCACAGCCACAATGATATAATACAATATTGTGTGAATTTATAGGATACCTGCAGCGACAAGAAGCAACCAGCCCCAATATGCCCCCAACATTTTTATTGGTGTGTGCACTCTGGTCGGCTAAACCAACTATGAGCTTATTATAGGGATTAATACATAATATTATATTTAATGCTCACTGTATGCACCTTTGGACTGGGGATTTTCTTCTTCACTAAAAGCATGTGTATAGAATAATTAATAATTAATGAGACCTCATCCATTAATTTTTTGAGATAATACTATTTTTTTAATTCAGATATTATTTTATCAATATTCAATAAGTAATTCATTTAAACAATAAGATTCACTTAATATATTAATATTTCTCAACAGGAATAAAAAATTAGTCGGTATTAATATTAACATCCGTTTAAAAAATTGATATCTTTCAGCATATACCTTTTAAATACATATAAAAAATTGAATTTCTAATTATATGATTAATAAATAAGATTATCTACTAATCAAGTCACATCATATTAATTTTTAAGATAATATTATAAGTCTTGTTAATCAAGACTCGTAATATTAGTGATTAAAAATTAAAAAATTAAATTTTATTAAAAATCATATTGAAGTGTATTTTAAAATTAAAAGAAATTATTTTCTTTTCTACTTAAGTGACCTAAGAATATTGATTAATATTTACCTAATACTATTTAGTAATTTATAATTGGAATATGGTATTAATAACCTGCTTATATGACAGACTTACATGACATGAACATTAGTAATATTGTAACTGATAATATCCTACTTTTGTAAATAATAATAATAATAATAATATCCTACTTTTTTCTAACTTTATACGGGCTTTCTTCAATTTATATAACTAGCATTACTAATTAAGGGATGTTTGTGTTAATGCAAGGAAAAAAATATTGTGTTGTTATATAGATCAAAATACGTATTGATGCCGTTACAAAAGAGAGGAATATCAAATGCAATATTGATGACATTCAAGGAAATTTAGTTTATTCTGTAATGAGGATAATATTATATAAACAAGCTTCTAATATGCATATAATTGTTGAATGTGTTATATATAACACAGATGTAATTACCAAAAACACATAGAAGATAACAATCAACAAAAAAAGAACTCTTAAGACAGAAATAAAATGATTACATTTAATTTTTTTGAATTTTCGTATAAGATTTATTATGTATTTTATCTCTCATTATTTTTAAATTTTTGTTTTGAGTTTCTCATAAATTTCATTTATTTTTTATTTTTTAAGGATTGTTGTGTTTTTTATCCTCAGTGTAGAATTTTTTTAAAAATTAAAAATAGAACAAAAACTTTTAAAAGGACAAAAAATGAAACAGAGTTTTTTAAAAGAAAAAACTAAAACTAATGCAAAAATTTATAAGTTAAAAATGAAAATTCATAAAAAATAGGAAAAAATTAATAAACCCATTTGTATATATATAACTACTTTGCATGCTGTGTTGGATTAATAGTCATTGTATTATTATTTTTCTCTGGGGTACAAAAATAGTCGTTTTTGTATTATTATTTTTGGGTACAAAAATAGTCGTTGTTGTATTCCTGAGTGAAACAGTAAAAGTAGAAGAGCCCTGCAGTGCTAACCTCAGGTTTAGGTCTGAATGTTGACGGGCATATAATGACATGCATTCTGTTCAGAAATTTCATTGACCCCATCAATGGAGAAAGGGGCAAAAAGAGTGTGTTGGCCTAGGCCAGTGTGAGAACAGTACAACTAGTCTAAATTGAAACTATAAAAGAGTAGTATGACAGGGGAATGAGAACAAGAGAAAAAAATAAAATAAAATATAATTATTTTTATTAATTACTCTCTCAATTCTTTTTTATAAATAAAAAAGTCAACTATTTTTTTTATTTAATTATTTTTTATTTTTAATATTTTTTATTTTTCTATTATTAAATAAGTTTTAAAAAAATTTAAATAATAAGAATATTTTAAAAAATATTATAAAAATAAATTTTAATGCAATTAACTAATTTTTTTATTATGTATAAATATTTTTTTTTTTTATAAAAGAAAGTGGATGAAGGAATTATCAAAGATATTATATATACCACTTTAAATAATAAATAAATATTAAATATGATAATTTTATTTTATATTTAATAATTCTTTTTCCTGATTTAAAAGTAAAATATAGCAAAATTAGTAATTTTTAATAAATTTTGATTAATCTTATTGAAAAAAATTGTTGAAGAAAGCATGAAAACATTTTTCTTACCAACATCGTCACCGTGTGAAAGAGCGCACATGCTTTGGTTGTATTTGTAGCTATAGCTAGGGACACATGGTGTGCCTCACTCTATTTGGTTTTAGATCATGATCTATAGGTTAGCTATAGATTATTCATGTGTTAGTGTTGGTATTCTATATAATGAATATATTTTTTCTAACACACTCATATATTATCCATTATTAGTTAGATAATTTTTAAAAAATTTTAAGATTATAAGTAAAATTTATTAAATAAAAAAGGAGATTTAAATAATTTTAAAATTTTAATCAATAACAAATTATGTATGTGTTTAAAAAAAATTGTGTCTATCGTCAACATTTCTCATTCATATCACATTTTTTATTTAAATATATTTTTAATCATTCAAATTTAATATATATTTTTATTCCTTCTTATAATAAAAAATAAAAA
>JAMLFT010005370.1:0-17692 GCA_026544285.1 Pachyrhizus erosus | reverse complement strand
AATAATACATAAATTAAGAAAAATAAATATTTAAAAAAAAATAATAGTTATTAGAAACTAATTTTTATAAAAAAAAATATTTATTTTATTTAATTTTAATAAATATATTATTATTAAAAATTTTAAAACAACAATATTTATTAAAAAATAAAATAAAATAAATATTTTAATATCTCATTAAAATTAAAAAAAATATTTTTTTAAAACAGCACAACAATATCTATCATGATAATACCAACATAAACCATAATTTCCTGACCTTAGCCAATGCATCGAAAAGGGTGGCACTAACTCCAGGAGTACTTGCCATTTTCTGGCCAACAGCTGCCAAAATACTACAATTTTGAATGATTGTAACCTGAGAAGTGGTTACATAATTTAGAGCATAATAAAAAATAACAATTTAACAAAATACATGAGCACATAAAAACTAAAAAGGACACCAGTTAGCTATTGTTGATAATTTCATGTTCAGAACTTTTAAATAATTCTTAGGTAGATCCCAGGTCCTTAAGATATGATAGAAATTCTTTCATCATCCGTCCATCACCCAACAGTTTTTGTCTCAATTGTTAATATATCACTGATATTTATTTGCCTTCTTTTCCCATACCATGATAAGTGACCTATGTATAGAATATTCATTTTATGCTTAGTCTGCCTCTAATTAATTTGGCAGGCAAAGAGAAACAAGGAAAAGTTATATGATATCAATCTTCAGCTTTATAACGTTGAACAATCTACAAATATGATAAATCTTCTTAGCCTTGACACTTGAATCATGAATATTTCGTCACTACAGAACAGAAAAATTTGATTGCAATCAAATTGAAATTAGCACGTGGTTGTATCAGAATTAGATTTGGCACCTGAGAAAGACGGCCAGCATCCAAAGCTCCATGAAATACAGACTGCAATGCCTCAGCAACAGCTTTTACTTCTTTCTCAGGCACAGCAAAGCACACAGAATGCTCACTACTAGCCTACAAAGTTAATTACCATAACAGTTTCATATATATAACTATGGGAAATTAGAAAAAAAAAACACCAAAAAATAGCGAGTGCACCTGAGATATCATAATAACATTAGCTCCAACGTCTTTTACTGCAGCAAAAATGGCACTAGCTGTACCTGGAACACCTGCCATTCCGGTTCTGCAAAAGGAAACAATCAGAAAAATATTAGAGTCTACAACTTTGTGGCGTCAAGCATAAAATGATTGCAATTCATGACTCACCCTTCGACATTTACAAGTGCCAAGTTGTCTATTGTTGTAAAGCCTTTGACATAATTTTTTAATATCTGGCTATGTTCATCACCAATAATAGAAGGATGGCAGATCTTTGTTCCGGAAGAAGAGAGGTTGAAAATATTCCTTATTATAATGGGTATGCCATATCTAATAACTGGAATTATTGTGCGTGGATGCAAGACATTGGCACCAAAATAAGACTGCGCAAAATGTAGTTTGAAAGTTAGTCTCCTGAATTTTGTGGCACAATTAGCTTTGACACTTTCCAGAGTGCTGCAACTTACCATTTCCCATGCTTCTTGATAAGACAATGTCTTCAAAATTACAGCATCACCAACTGCAGAACACATTTATACTGAATTAAACCCGCACTAAGGCTGTCAAACATAAGACAAAATAAAAGTATCATCAGTAAGTAAATAGTGAAGTAAATGAAGGAGCAGAACAAACCTTTTTTAGGATCTGCACTATACACACCATCAACATCAGTCCAAATTGTGACCTGACGAGCCCTAAAGAGAGCACCCATAATAGCTGCCGAGAAATCACTTCCATCTCTCTTGAGAGTAGTAGGAATGTTACGAGGTGTGCTTGCAATAAATCCTGTGGCAACGATTACCTTAGATGGATTTAGAGAGTACCATTTCTCAAGTCTTCGTCCAGATTCCGAGTAGTCAGGATCAACTTGATCAGAACAAGTAGGATTTACAATAAGGACTTTCCTGGCATCCATCCATTTGCAATCAATCCCATTCTGCAGAATGAAAGGAAAGCAAATGCAATCAGCACAATTCAGATTAAAACAAGCTGCGCACATTTCTTATTAGAATAACATACTTTCTTAATTGCTAAAGACAATATCTGTGCAGACCATAACTCCCCATGTCCCACAACAAAGTCAGAAAAGGATTCAGTTGCATGACCAGCTGCAACATATTATGTATGTTAGATGGCTTTTTGGTTCAAGGGGGGGAAAAAAGGACAGAAGCAAATAAAGAATGATGGGGGGGTACCTATGTATATTGCTTGAAGCATTGCCTTGAGGTCACAGATGTCTTGATGCAAATGTGATAAAAAAGTAGCAAGATCATCTCCAGCAAGCAGGTCATGTGCAGTAGAGCTGTGTTTCTCTAAAACAGCATCCAGTGCAGAAACATAAGACTCGTCGCGAGATTGAGCCTTGTGGATAAGATCATACATCATGTCCGTCACCTTTGACATAGCAGAGACCACAACCAATTTCCTCTCCGAATTATCATTAATAATTATGTCTGCAACATTCTTTATTCTCGGAGAGTTTCCCACACAGGTTCCACCAAACTTGTGAACAGACCAAGTTTCTCCTTTGGGAAGCCGTTTTTCCTCTACAGCTACATCTACTGAAACATCTGCCAGTAAATGAAGAAAAACGCACACTAAAATTGTTATACATTACACTCACGGGTATACCTTCCGCAAATTCACTAGAATAGAATGCAGTCCTGTGTGTGTATTATTAACTCAAGTATGAACCTGTAATTGAAGCACGTAACCTGGTGCTTGGGGATGATGACTCTCTCCCCCATGGTAAACTAACACGAACAAAAAAGAGATTCTGTCAATGGACAACGGCTAATCTGGAAAGGATAAATAAATAAAAAGAAAACGCAGAACAATACACTGCACATCTCGTGTGTTTTGCATTTATCTAACCTTTTAACAAACATATGATGATTTCAAGGTTGTTTTGTTTTACAACACTAGTATAACAGAGTCAAAATGTAGGAAATTGCATTGCAGGCAACATTATTTTCGAAAAAATGAAATGAGAGTAAGAGACATTAGTTTTTGGTGTACATACCCAATGGAATGTGAAGAATGGTGACGTGAGAGGGGGTTGTTGTTGTTGCGAACTAAATGTGAAGTGTTTGGGATTGGAAGGGGAATGCAGCTGAAGGAATGAGAGATCATAGAGCCAAGCAGCACCATTGGCAATGGCATGCTGTGCACAACAGAAAGGACAGTGTCTAAGTCTATTTATTAAGATTTAAGATTCACTGTTATAAACATGTATCTTGCTCCCTTACCACTTATTTTCATCCTTTTCTTTTTTTACTTTTTTTTAAGGTTTAACTGTATATTTTCCTTTTAATTCTTTAATTTTTATGAACTTTACTTTTAATAAATTAATTTAACATATTTTATTTTTAACTTTTAAGAAATTTACAAATTTTATATTCCAAAAAAATAAGAAAAAAAATTAAAAATAAAATTTGTCAAAAATTAAAAAGATAAATAAAAGTATAGTCTCAAATGATGAAAAAAATAAAATAAAAATCATAAATTTATTAAAAATTATATTTAAAATTTTTATTATTATTCTTATTTACATACATATCACATTTTTATCACTTTATTCTTAGAGTATTTCTTCTCTGTCCTCCCGCTGCAAAGTCTTGTCTTGGGGTTGGGGTGGAACATGGAAGTATATAATTTTTCATTTATTAATTAGTTAGCTGTGTGGAAATCCTAGTATCTGAGCCCTTCATGGGTGTTTAGGGACACCATAGAGAAATAATTGTCTGCCAGTCCTCAATTATTTCAAGGAAAGGAATCGTGCCATTGGATTTCCTTCATTTTAGAATTGTCCTGTCCAGTTTAACCGTACTGAAAATGGCAACCCCGACAACCTTAGCCATTCAAAATAGTGATGATACCAATACATTTAACGTTTTCTTTTCAACACGTTTTTTTATTCTCTGCTATTTATATAAGTTGAAACCTATTGAGAGTGAATGAGATCTGATGAAGGTTACATATTTAATGAATTTTATATAAATTTCACTCATTCAGAGAGTGTGTTGAAATTATTGGATGGTACAAAAATTTATAATGAAGTGCATAAAAGTTTTAAGTCTTTTTAAAAAACTAAAAACTTCTTTAAGGCAAAATATTATAGGTATAAATTAATCAGATTCTTTTTTTTTTTTAATTTTGAACTGGCAATATAAAATTTGAAAAAAAGAATGTGAAAAAACATTGAATCCCTTAAACTTTTTTTTTTTATAAATAGACATTTTAAACTTTAATTGTGTTTTAATTGATTTTTAAATTTTATTTCATTTATAAATAAATATCATAAATTTTAATTTTATTTTTAAATAACCTTTATATTTTAATTAATAAGAAAAAACAAAGGCATCTACATAACAGAACACATATGAAGGAGCTCTAGACTTGTAAATTATTATTTACATTTGAGATTAACTTGCTCCAATCTTTTCTTCTTTTTCACGTCTCTCCTTTATAGTTTTTACAGTAGAAGCTAGGCAGTGACGCAGTGTTAGCCTCTGACATATGAGCAAAATTTTATAAAATAACCATAGATAGAAGACAAAGCTGTTCCTCCCCCACACATCATGCAGTAGCTTTTAATTGGCGTGAAACCTATTAATTTGTGCAGCCAAGGACCAAGCCTACAAAACCAATGAATATAAGATTCTGTGTAAAATCAATAATGATTCAATGAATATGACTTTAATTTGATTTTTGTTTTACACTGACATAAAGTCAAATCGTACTCTTAAGATGTGATGTGATGCAGGATAACACTTTTTTTTTTATTAAAATTAATTATTTCATTATTTTTTTATTAAAATTACAAACACTTTTTCTATGATGCTCTCTTTATTTTGAAACAAATCATTTTTTTCACTCCACGTTACTCTTCCTAATTAATTAGGATACATAATGCTAATATTATTTATCTCTCTTTGATTGATTAATTCTTATGTTAATTTTTCTCTTTTTTCATGAAACGTAACAGTCCCACTATAATTGCTAGGAATTGACAATTTGATATGCCCGATTGATTATAAATTCTCGCTTTATGGCTTTTGCATGGTGGATTTCTGCAATCCAATAATATAGTTATGGTTTCTGCTCTACTGGTCTGGTTGGTACACCAGAAAAGAAAGAAAAAGAGAGAGAGGATACATATGAGCGAAAATGAATAGAAATAATTTAATTGAGGAGAAAGGGAAGAAAGATTTTTTTTTTTTTGTAAAAAAAAAAAAACAATGGATCTCACAGATAAAAATTTCTACGCTAAAATAAATGGAATAGCACGAAAATCTTACGCTGAAATAAGGTCTACATCCACCACATAAGTAGAAACGCCAGCTTTCACCAGATAACTGGTTATGATTTTATCATAATCGGTTATGCCCGTCCCCTGATATTGCCCTATGAAAGTTAAAAACTATAGAGGTGTGATGATTATGTTGGCAAGGGATTAAAGCCTGCAAGTATTATTATAATATTACCACTAAATCAGAATTGGAAACCTTACTTATTAATATTAATATTATAACGTAAACAAGCATTTCTCCAATTACTATTATTGTTATTACTAGCAAAAATACAGGTTCTAAGATTTCGCCTATAGGTTAGTATTTTTATTGTTATCACGTTTTTTTTTTTTTACTAAAATTAAATGTTTTTAATTTATTTTTAAATACATTTACTTTTATATATTACTTTTGAAATTTTGATGAGTATAGGATATATTAATAGGCTGTAGCATGACTTGCTCACCCCTAAAAGAAATTAAATCGCATATCCTTTAAAACAACTCAGGAAATTCATTTTGCATTGTGAATATTAACATTTAACAATATGCTTTTAGATATAATAAAATAGAAGAAAAAGATATTGTGACTTTAACTGATGAAAAAATTATAAAATAGAAGAAGAGAAGAAAAACACATAAATTTTGACTTTCAGTTTTTAGATATTTTTAATAAATAGATGAAGAAGAAAAAAGATGTAAAAGGAGGAGATTTATACTTAACTTACATGTAAAAAATAGTTTTTTATAATTTGAATGCAGTACAAATGCTGCAAAATCTAATGAAGGCTAAAAGCATCAGATCAGTCACAGATTCCTTCTTGCTTGAAGTGTAGGGTCTTTCAGGGTAACACTGCTCATCAATTGTTTTTACCTTTATCCATTTGGTGCTTTTATGTGTATGCATTTTATTCGGTAATGACATAATTGTGGTGAATAGTAAAGATAACTCATATAACGTTTTGGAGAAGAAAAGGGTAACTGCCATTTGAGTTTGGCGTCCACATTGTTGATCTTGCTCCATTGGAAACCAGATGGTGTTTGAGTGTCTATGAAAATGAATTTAATTTGATGAATGAAAAATAATAGACTAAATAGAAGATACAAAAAGCTTTAGAAGAAGGACGAATAACAAAACGGAATAATGCGGTTAGTGGATATCCCACGTTGTTTTAAAGAAAGTGGAAACCAATATCAGTTATCAAAACATGTACTTTTTTTTATTTTATCTTTTAACTCATACACATGTTGTAGTTGTATTTAAAAGAGATTAAGACAGAGTTGTCTATGAGAATGTCTACTTCAAAAGAAGGTATTTCTTTTATATATTATTATAAATTATTATTATTATTAATATATTTTTATCTAATATTAGTTTCTTTTTTATTTAATTTTAATTTAAATATTTTTTTTATTATATTCTTTCTATCAAACCATTTCTATTTTAATTTTATTTTTCACAATTTTTTTTTATTATTGGCTTATTCACTTTTTTTTTTTTCACTACCAAAACATACAACACAATGATTAGCCTTGCAATTTGTCACCCAAAGCATTTATGAGTGAAAGAACCCTAGCTAATGAATACTAACGCAGGCTAAGGTGGGAGACCTGCCCAAATCTCGCACCATGGGAGATTGGCTTTATAGCCATTGGATATAATAGATTTAAAATGGACGGATTATATTTTTTTTTCATTATTTTTTTTTCTTTTCCCTATTATTCCCCATTTGTCCCTAATTTCTCTCTTTTTCTTCAACAACTCCGACATCCCTGCCTTCATCCAGACCCGGCGACAACAACTTCGAACTGTGCTTATGTTTTTTTTTTTTTTTTTCCTTTGTCCTTGGAAACTTATGAATATCATCATACTTGTTGAATTTGTCCTTGGAAACTTATCAATATCATCATACTTGTTGAATAGGTGTATAAGCGATTGTCTCCTATAGATCAAATTTATTTTAAGATTGTTATTTTTTAATATTATGTATTAATAGTTATGTTAATAGTTATTATTAAAAAGTTTTTTATTATAAATTTTTTTGTTACAAATTTGTATTTAAAATCAATTTTTTTATTATAAAATTTGTATTTAAAAATAGATTATTATTTAATAAAATATATTACATTATTTCACCTTCTCGAGTTATGTCAAACCTATCATTAAAAGTTTAATATTCTCAATTTTATAAATAAGAAATTAAATAATTAAAAATAATTGATATTTGTTTTTAATAATTATTTGTGAAATAATGAATAAATAAAATATAGACTAAGAAATAAATATTATAAATGATTTAATGATGGAAAAATCTCCTAAAATAGTAAAAAAAAAAAAAAAAAGAACAAATTGGAGAAAATTTGAAATAATAAAAAATAGGTGAAAAATATTAAAGTTGACTAAAAGTCAACTCATTAATGACATTTCTGTAAATATCAAATAATTAGGAAAAAAACAGATTAAGCCTAAACTAATTTAATTAATTTAATATAGAGGATTAGTGTTTAGACAACCTATTTGAACAAAAATTAAGTCTTAAACTCCACTTGAGTTTGGTTGACCTAATCAAGGACTTAATTAAGTCCTTAACTATGAAGATTAGCTTAATCTTAACCTAATGTGAGTCTTATAAAAGGAAGTTGCTGCCCCCTTCCTCAAACTCTTCATGCCTTCAATACTTCCCTTGGTGCATCAGAATTTTTTTTTCTACAGTGCATCCCACCATCTCTAAACCTCTATACCTCTCCTTCTAACTCTATTCTTGAGTTCTCCAAGTTCCCAACCCAGCTATAGTTTGTGAGGCAGCAAGGAGAAGGAGGAGAAGAACCATTCTAGCAACTAGTTGGAGGCACCATTCACAAAGCTTTTGTACAAAAAAGATCGTGTGTCTTTCACTAAGGTAAGGAGGAGTTTTCTTATTCATTCTAGTCATTTTCCTACTCTTTTTGTGAAAGGAACGAGGCCCTTAATTTATCTTTGGATGGCTGAAAGCTATTTGCTTAAATTCATATGCATATGAAAACCAAAAAAAGTGGTAAAAATCTTATTGTTATATTGTGTTATTTTGATTTATATGTCTAGTTTGTGTGCCTATAATGATGAGAAAAGTATGTGCAAATATTCTATGGTGAATGTGTGGCTGGAAAGGCCTTGAATGATGGTTTAAAATGTGAGTTATATGATTAAAATGATGGCTGGAATGTGCACTCTATTTGTACCCAAAAAACAAAGGACATCCAGGTGTGTTTTCATGTTTTGGATTGATTTTGGATGTTGAAAATTGTTGGACCTCAAACTATGTTAATAGACTATAATGAACCTATAAAATCATTCAACCAAGCAAGGAAACCCAAGGGCAAATCGGAATAAATTTTTGAAAGTGAACTTGAAAACTGCTGGAAAAATTGAACTTGAAAATAACTGAGATTTTAAAAATTTATTTAGGATGGTATAAATTTAGTTTTGGACTGGAATAATTTTTCTAAGGACCCTTAAGATGTTATTAACATGTGGTAAAAATTTCAGAGTGATTGGATTAAATAATATAAAGATAAAAATATATTAGTGAAGGTGGTTCTGTGGAAACAAAAAACTGGAACAGCAAAGAGAAAAACTCAAAATTAATTTGTGTGACTGGTTTGGCCATGTGTAAATTTAATTTTTGACATCTAGAAACATTGTGTGACAAGTAAAAATGGATAGGAAGGAAAGAAAAGAGGTTTTGATATTTTTAAAGGTAAGAAAAAACATTTTATGTGAAAACTAGTGCAATTGAGAGAGATTTTAAAAACTGTATTTATTGGAAAATATTTTTGACCTAAAACCTGGAAATTTGGTTTTAAATTCCAATTATAAAGATATAGAAAAAAAGTCTCACTCAATTTGGACTTAAAATAAAGGAGTTGTACATTTTTAAAGGACATACTAAACTTTCTAGAAGGCGAAAAATCAAATTTTTAAACTGTATTGATTTGGAGTACATTGGAGAATGAAACTTATTTTTTGAGATGAAAATTTAATTATAAGAATATAGAAAAAAGTTTCACTCAAGTTGGAGTTAAATTGAAAGATAAATTAATTTTTAAAGTTTACACGTATATTGTAATTTTAAGCAAAATGTCAAAATTTGATTGTATTGGGTCAACAATATTTTGGGACAAGAAAATGAGTTATTTAGTGGAAAATTTAATTATGAGAGCATAAAAAGAAGTTTTCCCCATATCAGATTAAATAGAGGGAGAAACATATTTTTCGAGAATAAACAAATTTACAAAATTACGCATAACGTCGTTTTTTGAAATTTTTTTGAAATAATTTTAAAACTTTAAGTAAAAGGCATTTTGAAAGTTCTTTTGAGTCTTAAATAAAATTCGAAGAGATTTTCATAAAAATTTATCATTACATAGAATTTTGACGTAACAGGTAAACTCGATGAAATTTTAATTGGAAAAACTCGATGACTTAGATTTTACAAAATTAGAGGAAACATGAGGAGAAAATATTACAAACTAAACTCTTGATGAATCCCAACACCCCAAGCCTAATTAGATGAATTTTAGGACGAGTAGGAATAAATTAAGAAAGACGATTTTTCAAAGTCGTCAGAAGAATTAATTGATTGATGTTGTAGAGGGATCGTTGTAGCCAACAGGATCACCCAAAGGAATTCATAGAGTCTCAATAGACAAGACTTTATTTGATCACCCTTGGTAACAAAGGTGAGTGTGGTATTAAAATTGTGAAAAGTGTGAATGTACTCAACTCAATGAATGGACGAGCTGATGAGTCTACAGAGACTGATGGGCAACGAATCTCAAGAAAGTCAATGATTTGTGAGGCCAAAGTGCTTGTGGTCGTAGGACCTGATGAGTTATGGCCAAAGAGCTTGATATTAAGATGAGGACACGATGACTATGTTTATGTGATAGCTGATGAAGGCAAGTTTTGTCCTTATGATGAGTCAATCGTGCAGTACTCATGATTTGACTGAGACTCAATCATAATGGTGATGGAGGTGATTAACAATGGATACGATAAAGTCATGTGAGGAATTTAATATTAGAGATTGTGTGGGTTGACTATAGAATGGTATTTGAGGAATGTTCGTAGGCTTAAAGAGTCTTAGGGTTAATGTTGATGTGTCAAGTTATAATAACTCTGAGGGCGGAGGGAATCACTTGATCAGCTTGGCGTCTCCGACGAATATGGAGCATTACCATGGTTGGTCAAGAGTTTGCTGATTCGAGAACCGAACAAGATATGTACTTTCAATCATTACTTGAAAGCAAAATAATGATGAATATACATTATGTAAGACCTTTATGACTTGGAAGGTCAAGAGGCATTGTGGGCCCAAAAATAAGTCTAATAATGAAGTAAATAAGACACAATGTTGAGAATGAGAGTGAGTTAGTGTGTCTGTAGTGTGATTGTGGACTCAGTTTGGAAGGAGGACTTACTCCTCACATTCTTATTTTTTTTTTCAGATACTAATGTCGAGATTTTACTAGCAAATCTTTCGATAGACAATGCAACCCATCAAGGGGTAGTGGGTCCACTACCCACTATATGAGGAAGATCCATCTGAGGGATCTACATAGAGAGAGGATATGATGTATAGCTTACAGGGTAGATATATATACGTGTATGTATGTATATGATAGAATTTACTACTATTGTTGTGAGTAGGATATTGTGTATGGGTAAATTAGGTCATTTTTGTATGAGCATTGTAAATCTTCTTTTTGGAAAACTTTATTCTTTTTACACCCTTGGTCTGTATATCAGCACTCCTTGAGTACTATTATTCTGGTGACTATTATATGAATGAATTGCACTGATGTTGGTAAGAATCAGTTGAATGTGATTTACTATCCTTCGCATTATATTTTATACGTTTAAAATCAATTCTGTTAAAGTTTTATTGTCTTATACATGCTTATGGAAACAATATGTTTGCGCAACTCTTATCTAGTTAATAAAAGTTTTATGAAGACTTGTGTAGACGATTTCTTAAACGTTAAACTCTTTTTGGAAATGTTTTCTTTCAAGGACATTTATTTTGAAAGTTCAAATAAATCCTGTAGAATTTTTTAATAAGAAATATATCGAGAAATGTCTTTGTAAAGTGTTTGAAGTTATAATTTAAGACGAAGGTTAATGCGTTTTATAAAAGGGAAGATAATTTGAAGTGTCACAAAAGTCTAAACACTTTGCTGCAATTAATCAAATAGATGGATTCTAAAACACCATACACAACACTTGCACCACTTGTATTTAACGTTGAAGAGTATTATATCTGGGCAGTAAGAATGAAGGCACATCTGGAGTTAATTGATGTTTGAGAAGTAGTGGAGGAGGACTACGAAGTTTCTCCTTTACCAGATAATCCAATAATGGTGCAGATGAAAAATCATAAGGAGAAAGGAAAAAAAAGTCTAAGGCAAAAGTTTCTTTGTTTGTTATTGTCTCTAAAGACATTTTCACTAGAATCATGACCATCAATTCAACATTCAAAATGTGAAATTTCTTGAATGATGAATTTGAAGGACATGAACAGATTAAGGGAATGGAATCTCTAAATCTAATTCGAGAATTCGAAATGCAGAAAATGAAGGAGTTTGAAATAGTTAAAGAGCATGCTAATAAGCTTCTTGGCATTGCTAATAAAGTAAGATTTCTTGGTTCTTCATTCTCTTATTCATAAATTATTGAGAAAATACTAGTGATTGTCCTTAAAAAAGTTGCGCCTACCATTATTTCCTTGGAGAACACTAAGAATCTGTCAAAACTTACCTTGGCAGAACTAGTAAACGCTTTGCAAGCTAAATTGTAAAGGAGCATTGCAAGCTAAATTACAAATTAGCCAAAGAGAGAAAAACAAGTGGAAAAAAAATAAGAAAAAAAATTTCAACACACAAGAAGCAATTGCTAATACCAACAACAATAATGGAGATAAAAACAAAGGAATTCCCTCCTTGCAAGAATTGTGGCAAAATGGGTCATCCTCCTTTCAAGTGTTGGAGAAGACCTGATGTTAAGTGTGAAAAGTGCAACAAGTTAGGTCATCATGTGAGAATTTGCAAAAGAAATCTTCAATACAAGAATAAGACTCAAGCTGCAGATCAACAAGAGAAGAAGCAACTATTTATAGCAACATGTTTCTCAAGCAGCAACTCAAGTGAATGTTGGTTGGTGGATAATGGTTGTACCAACCACATGACCTATGATGAAGAGCTTTTCAAAAAATTAGACAAATCACATATATCAAAAGTTAGAATTGGTAATGGTGATCTTATCACTGTTGAAGGAAAGGGGAATGTAGTCATTGAAAGTTGTGTGGAAACAAAACTAATTTATGATGTTTTGTGTGTACTTGAGATAAATCAAAACTTGCCATGTATGAGTCAATTGGTTGAGAAAGGATTTAAGGTCATCTTTGAAAATAAATACTCTTTGATTAAAGATGTCAATGATAAGGAAATTTTCAAGATCAAAATGAGAGAACAAAGATTAGGTCATTTTCATCATACAACTGTGTTGAATATGCAACAAAAGGGGTTGGTTCATGCCTTACCGCACTTGGATTATGAGTTACCAAGCTATAAGGGTTGTTAATATGGGAAGTAAGCAAGATTATCATTCAAACAAGCAACTTAGAGAGCAACAAAGAAGATGCAGCTAATCCACACAAATTTGGTTGGACCTCAAAGGATTGTTTCACTTATAGAGAGTAAATATTACATCATTTTTATAGATGATTTCATCAAAATGTGTTGGATTTACTTTCTCAAGTCTATTGCAGAGGTTGTAAGTGTATTTTCTAGATTTAAGTAGTGAATTGAAAAGCAAAGTAGTTGCATGATTCAAGTGTTGAGGTTTGATAGTGGGAAGGAGTACACTTTAGAATAATTCACCATGTTTTGTGTTGAAGCAGACAATGAGCATCAATTAACAACTCCTTACACCCCTCAACAAAATGGGGTTAGTGAAAGAAAGAATCAGATAATAATGGAAATAGTTAGATGTATGCTTCATGAGAAAGGGTTACTGAAGGAATATTAGGCGAAGGCTGCAAACACTACAGTTTTTTTGCTAAATAAACTTCTGACTTAGGCAGTAGATGGGAAGACTCCTTTTGAGACTTGGTATGGTTATAGACCCTTATTAAAAATTTAAAAGTATTTGGATGCTTGTGTTTTACTTATGTGTCATAGATTAAGAGAGAAAAGTTAGACAAGAAGGATGAACCTGGTATTTTTGTGGGATATGGCTTAGTATCTAAGGCTTATAGAGTTTTCCAATCTCACACAAAGAAAATTTTGATAAGCAGGGATGCGTACTTCATGAAAAATGAGCAATGAAACTGGAATAATGCTAAAAAGATGTTAACACCTAACCCTTTGCAAAATCAAGATGAGCTGGTTAATGATGCACCTATAAGAGGCACTAGATTGCTCTCATATATCTATGAAAGATGCAATGTAACAGTTCTTGAACCTATAGGATATTGTGATGCAATCGAGGATCCCAAATGGAAGGTTGTAATGTAGGAGAAATTTGAAATGATTGATAAAAATCAAACTTGGGAACTCATTGAAAGACCTAAAAATAAAAAAAGTCATATGTGTGAAATGGGTGTTTAAAACAAAATTAAATGTTGATGGTTTAATTAACAAGCACAAAGCAAGGTTAATTGTGAAAAGGGTATGCTCAAACTTTTGGAGTAGATTACTTTGATACGTTTGCACCAATTGCAAGGCAAGATACCATTAGGATGTTGCTAGTTATTACAGTAGGAAAGGGATGAAAAATCTACCAACTTGATGTCAAGTCAGCTTTCTTAAACGGATTTCTAGAGGAAGAAATCTTTGTTAAACAACCTAAAGGTTTCTTTGTGAAAGGACATGAAGACAAAGTCTATCTATTAAAGAAGGCTTTGTATTGGTTAAAACAAGCCCCAAGAGCGTAGTACAACATAATTGATGAATACTTGTCAAGACTAGGCTTTGTTAAAAGTCTTAGTGAATCCACTTTATACATCAAAGGTGATAAAGCTAACTTTATTGTGATTTTTTTGTATGTTAATGATCTCCTAGTTATTGACAACAATGTTAAACTCATGTAGCAGTTCAAGGATGATATGATGCAAGTTTTTGATATGGCAAACCTAGGAGAAATGTCCTTCTTCCTTGATACAGAGGTTAAGCAAAACAAAGGTGATATTTTCATTTGCCAAAGGAAGTATGCAAACGAGATCCTTAAGAAATTCAATATGGAGAACTGTCAAAGCATAAACACTCCCATGTGTCAGAATGAGAAGTTATGCAAGAACGATGGTTCAGAATAAGTGGAAGAAGCACTCTACAGAAGTTTAATTGGTTGTCTGATGTATCTTACAACAATAAGACCATATATCTTGTATACAGTAAGTTTACTTTCAAGATTTATTAATTGTGCAAAAGAATCTCATTTGAAAGCAGCAAAAAGAGTGTTGAGGTATGTCAAGGGGACTCTAAATTATGGCATCAAGTTCAGTCAATCACAAGATTTCAAGTTGCAAGGTTATTCTGATAATTATTGAGTAGGATGTTCAAATGACATGAAAAGCACCTCAAGCTACTATTTCAATTTTTTTTATCAGAGATTTTCTCTTAGTGTTAAAAAAACAAGAAATTGTTGCACAGTCAACAACTGAAATAGAATTTATAGCAGCCATAACAGTTGTTAATCAAGCCTTGTGACTCAGAAAAATACTAACTGATTTGTACTTGAAGCAAAAGACAACTATTGAAATCCAATTTTCCATAAAAGAATAAAACATTTTAGCATCAAATTATTTTTCTTCAGAAATATACATAGAGAAGATATAGTGTGCTTGAAATACTGTAAAACTAAAGACTAGTTGTTAAATATCTTTATTAAAGTTCTTCTAAGAAACAAGTTTGAGTTAATGAGATAAAAATTTGAAGTCATCAAGTGTTGAACATGTGTATCAACAATTGTCTCCTATCTTAACCAAATTTTGTTAAGATTATTATTTTTCTCTTAATATTATTTATCAATAATTATATTATAATTATTATTTTAAATTTTTTATTATAATTTGTTTTATATTATAAATCTGTATTTAAAACAGATTTTTTTTTCTATTATAAATATATATTTAAAATAAATTTATTATTATTACAAAATTTATATTTAAAAAATATTATTATTTAATAAAATATATTACATTCTTCCACTTCCGTCCTTATTTTCCTTCGCTCCTCGTTTGAACGTGCCCGTAACACTGCATGTAACCGCTGTCAGAGGCAACAATGCTCCTCTTCAGAACTGAAGCTCTAAGTCGTCATCAACCTTAATCCCTATGCACTTGCCAATCTTACCTTGGTCGATTCTTATCTCATCACTCACAACTGCAACCGCAGACTTGTGCTTTTGTGTTGTCCTTCCATCTTGCATTTCATGGGGACGTCAACAGCTTTGACCTTGCTCCTACTTTATGTTTTAAGGTATTCGGCCCAGTTGGTTTCAAAGATCCAAAATTTTGTCAAGATTAGACTACCCAGATGTTTTATAAAGTGAAACGCTCAAAAAGCTATTATAAATCAAAACACTCCACTAAGGTGGGCCAAAAAATCATAACAGAACAAATATGAATAGAGAATAAAAAATTGCAAGCTGAAAGATAAGGTTGCAGTGGTGGAAATATTTAAGTTCAAGTGCAGCAGCTATTCTTTCATGTGTGTTTTTAAAAAACAGGTATATACATGTATTTTCATGATGTAGAATATGTAGTTTTAATTTCATATATTTTTCATTATAACTCCTTAACTTGTTTTCAAGTATTGAAATATATACAGTACTAATCTTAAAAAGAAAATTGTGCACTTCTTAATAATCTTTTTTAAATATTAATAATTTTTAATCTAATGTTCACCATTTTAAATAATTAAATAATATAAACATCATGTTATGAGAAACATAACATTATTCTTATAAATGATGAAAATAAAAAAATAGTTTGGTTAGTCTACAGAAGTTATAAGTCTTTATCGTCCTTTTCCCAATTAAAGTTCGAACTTCGAACTCTAATGTACTTTTTTTTTCTGAATTATGAAAGAGTATTTAGGTTAATCTAATTTAACGAATTACAAGATAACTGATGGCATTTTAAATTTGTAAAATATTAATAATTTTGAAATAAAAATGTTATAGATATTAACAGATGTGAAGACTAGATCAGATTAGGGTGGGAGAGTAATATGGGAAAGTAATTTTATTTCATTGAATATATTAATTTTTAAATTTTAGTGTTGGGATTTAATCTTCTTTGTTTTTTTTTCTTTTTCTCTCCCATCTTTCCTCTTTTACCCTTTTCAAATTCACCAATCTTCCAAGGTCCCTTTCCCATGTTGCCTTCTTTTTTTGGCAAGCCTACCCCTTCCAAATAATCCAACGACTCTCCACCTTCTTTTCATCTTCGTGGCTTTTATCGACTTTGATCAACAATGCCACCGTGAAAATCTTTATGATTAAGTGCTTCTTTCAACTTCCGAGGTTTGGACACTAAGAGAGCCACTATAACTTTGTAATGATAATTGACACATCCTCCATGTCATCCTAGATAACCAACCTACCATGATTTAGGGGACTCCATCAATGTTCCATCATTAATCTACTCCACCATTTATTTCAATGGATGCGAACGACATTAGGTTTTCACAAAGAGAAATTGCTGAATTTTGAGAAGTGGCTTTTGCCACATATTCCCTCATTCTTTCTTTCTTAGATTTTTGGTCTGTTTGCTTCCATATCTGTGGTTGCTTTTGTTTTCTCTGCTTCCATATTTGTGTTGCAACAAAAAAAATTAGAAATGTTGTCACTAGAAATCGACTTTGTAAATAACTACAAAAATGCTCGTGAGACTAAAATTATATAATATCCACATTATATAGACAAAAAAATATAATTAAGTAAAAAATAAAACATTGATTTTATGTATTTTTAAATATTATTTTATCAGTTTCTTTAGCCATTAGTTTAATTTAATTGTTCAAAAAATAGAATAAGCACTCAGTAAGCAAACTTATGTCAATCTCATCACCCCGATGGGAATTTCGATACGTTGGATTTCTGGACAAATTTGAGGGAACGAGGGTTTCTATCAATATTGTCTATTTCTATATATCTAATAATATAAAATGAATATTTTATTATTCTCATTACTTATCTACAAGTTATAAAATAGCTATAATAATTTGTAATTAGATAGGGATTAATTTTATAAATATTAATTTAATTTTTAAAAAATAATATTTTTATTTT
>JAMLFT010005369.1:0-17692 GCA_026544285.1 Pachyrhizus erosus | reverse complement strand
AATTTATTTATTATTTTTATTTTTAAATATTACTTTTAAATTAGTTAAATTCAGAAGCAAGAGTATTTTAATATGACTTTAAATTTAAAATAAATCATACGAGTATTTAAATTGTAGCTTAGAAATTAAGTGATAAATTATTATATATTTATTATTTTATATTACAATATTACTATGCATTTCAATTAAGCTAATTTTATTCTACACATTAACAAAGAGTAATAAAATTTTAAATATATATTTTTAAATACTAAATTTTATAACAATTAGTTTTAGTAATACAATTTTCTAATTGGTATGGTATTATTATAAAAATTGTATACATCACATGTAATAAATTTTATTAATATAAAAGACATACATATAATAACTATATATTACATTTAATGATTCTAACAAAAATGTTGTAATTGATAATTATAACATTTAATAGCATTGTTTATGTTAATATAGGATAAAATGCATTTTTGTTGTTAAATTTATTTTATATGTTTTTTATTTGTTTTTGTTTTTCATTCTCCTAAGTTTTTAAGTTTTTTCTGAAAAATTCTTATTATCACTTATTAATGACCTAACATTTATCTATCTCATGTCATTTTAAAATCGGCATTGAGGTAACATGCTATGTGGTGATAAACATCATATTTAATATTTATGAGAATTAGAATCAATAAAAATTTTGAAGGACAAAAAATAATGTAACTATATTTACGTAGATAAAAATATATTTAAGTTTTAATAATATTTATGTTTAATAATTATATTATTTAATACTAATATGTAGTCAATTATTCTTATAAATCAATATAGATATAATTAAGTTTATGTATCAATTAAATTTCATGAGTTAATATCATGCCCGAATAGTTTTAATAAGTGATGTATAGATAATAACGTTTAATTATATGATAACAAGTACTTGCAAAAAACAATTATTTTGATATATGAACATGATTTAATCATAATGAACTTTCAGAAACTAATCAAAATTAAACTCATAATTATGCTGTGACATTCCTTGGCCACATATATGAAAATTTAATACAGAGATGTTGTCATATTTTCAACCCAGATATAGTTTGTGTTTGGAAATGCTTTGCATTTTTCATTTCACACTTTCCAATACAAGTTTCCACTTTCCTAAATGTGAAATGTTGCTTTTGTGTTCGATGGGAATCTAACGTGATTACAAACATACCATAGTGTGTTGTTTTATTTAGCACCGAGAGTGAACTGCTGTAACAGCTTCAACAGAGAATCACTCTACACACTACAGCTGTTACCTATTCTTCTTCCTAGATTTCTCACCTTTAGACCCAGAATCACTCTACACACTACACATTGGCATAACGACTTGTCTCAGTGAGAGAAAAACGTGGAAAAAAACTCTAGACCCAAAACAGAAACAAAGAAAAAAAGAAGAAGAAGATAGCAATCCAAGTAGCTTTTAATTTTCTTTTCTACGTTGAAGGAACATTTTGACGAGAATTAAGTGCACACATGGCTAGCATGAAGCTGGGATCCAAATCTGAAATGTTTTACCTCTATGGCCTAAGTTGGTCAGTTGGTTTTCACTTCTTTCTTATTGTTTAAATACATCTTTATGATCTGATCAGTGATCTTTGTTCTTTCACGCTTTGTCATTGTTATAACATGTTCTCTTCATCCTTTACAAGCTTAGAAATATTAGTTAACGTTAATCGTAGACAAGTTCTCACTTGTCTATTTGGTGGCTGATGAATGCATGCATGGAGTATGTTTTCACCGTTACAAAGTAGATCAATTGTATAACCAACATGATAAATCTAGTTTCAAGTTAGATCCTGCCCTTAAATATGTAACGGTAAGTAGTTGTTTGTTGCTAATTGTTATTGAAATGAAGGGCTGTCACATGGTCAATATTTTGAAATGGTTTTATGTTGAAAACTGGGATTGTCAAGTAATTTCCATGTGATTTAGAATAAGGAGGTATTTGTTTGTTACTGCTTTTAACAATAGAAGGTTTTTTGTTTTGGATTTGGATTAATGGAAGTGGCCTAAGCCTAATGAAAAGGAGAGATCACCTTGTAAATTTAAACATAAATAAAGGGCATTATTGCTTTTAACAACATAAAAGGCATTAGTTTTGAGTGAACTGTGGAAATTATAGATGTACCCATCTTTTGACCTTAATATTTGCGTGCTACATACATGATTGGATATTCATTTTCCTTATTCAGAATGATACATTAATCCATTACACATTGCAAATTATCTACACTTTAAGATGGATGACGATGAATTATAATGTAAATTGGAGAGTTTTCTTAGTATTTGATATATGGTTAGCATCTACTAGTTCTTTGGTCTATAGTAATTGATAAATTTGAAGCCGAATTCTGAACCCAGTTGCATCAACAGTGTCTATCTATTCTATACATAATTCACTATTTTTTTATCAGTGGTATCTTGTTATGGTTTATTATTAACCTATTTGGTTGTCAAATGCTCATCTCTAGGCTATGCTCAACTGGACTTCCAAGTGATGTCATTATTGAAATTGGTGACACATCTTTCCATCTCCACAAGGTATGTTTTCGTAGTTTGTATTATTGCTGTCTAATAGTAATATCTCTAGAGACCATGGTTTTATAAAATATCATTTAATGCATGACAAATCAATAGGAGTATCTCAGTGTTATGCTTCGTCCTTTATATATTTGCTTGTTATCATTAACAGACACATTGCATGATTTAACCCTCCCTTGCTGTGTTACCAGTTTCCACTGATATCAAGAAGCAAAGTGCTAGAAAGTTTGATGAAAGAAATATCAAGTGAGCATGAGAAGTCTGTTTTGGAACTTCATGACTTACCAGGAGGAGCCAAGGCCTTTTTGCTTGTTGCTAAGTTCTGTTATGGTGTTAAAATGGAGTTGACTGCATCGAATGTGGTTGGTCTTAGATGTGCAGCCGAGTACCTGCAAATGACTGAGAACTATGGAGAGGGGAACCTGATAATGCAAACAGAAAATTTCCTTAATCATGTGTTTAGTTACTGGACAGACACTCTTAAGGCTCTTAAAACATGTGAAGAGGTTTTATCTTTGGCTGAAGAGCTTCACATCACTTCAAGAAGCATACATTCTTTGGTATTGAAAGTTGCAGATCAAAGTTTGGTTAATTTTCCTGTCTCCTCAGCTCAAAGTGTTGCTCAGAGTCCAGAGGATGCAGAAGTGTGGAATGGAATAAGCCTACCACCGAAGGCCTCAGGTGAAGATTGGTGGTTTGAAGATGTTTCTTCTCTTAGTTTGCCATTGTATAAAAGGTTCATGCAAGGTGCCAGTGCAAGGCAAATGAAACCTAAGAGAATTGCTGAATCCCTTGTTTACTATGCAAAAAAGCATATCCCCTTGTTGGGAAGTCAAACAAGTTCTCAGAATGGAAACTCATCTTCTTTTAAGTCAACTCTTTCTACCCCTTCTGAAGCAGATCAAAGAAATCTTATTGAGGAAATAGTGGAGTTGCTTCCAAATGAAAAGGCCATAGCACCAACCAAGTTTTTGCTGGGGTGTCTGCGGACAGCAATGGCCTTATATGCTAATTCATCTTGCTGTGCAAACTTGGAGAAAAGAATTGGTGCTCAATTAGATGAAGCGGATCTGGAAGATCTTTTGATTCCAAATATTGGATACTCAATGGAGACTCTTCATGATATTGACTGTGTCCAGAGAATGCTTGATCATTTCATGATTGTAGAGCATGATGTTATTGATTCTACATCAAACGATATAGAGGAAGAAAGGCGCATAGTTGGATGTACTCAACCTCAGAGTCCAATGGCAAAAGTAGCTAACCTGATAGATTCTTATTTAGCTGAAGTGGCGCCTGATGTAAATGTGAAGTTACCAAAATTTCAATCACTTGCCGCCGCAATTCCTGATTATGCCAGGACCCTGGATGATGGCATATACCGTGCCATTGATATATTTCTCAAGGTGCAAAAAGAAATCTATAATTTTCTTTCCATGTCATGTAAATGATAATATTATCTTGGATCATGATGTTCCTATTAGTTAGTGATAAGATCCTTGGAAATGGAGCTTACTTCATGATAACAAAACTTCGCTACTTACAGTAATTGTGTTATATAATTGGTATATAATTGAGACGCAAATTTTTCTTGTTAATAACTTGAAAGAGTAGGTAGTTTATGCAATGTAATGTTATCCAATTATAATTGACATGTATAATAAATTTATTAATTTTTATAATAATTATTTTAAATTTATACCTATCAGGAATTTTGATGAGTTGACAGTGTAAATTACCTTGAAAGTGCATAAAAATTAAACTTTCACTAATAATTTTACACGAACAAGAATACTAGAGGCTCTAGAAGTTTATGTCCTGAAAATGCATATAATGCCATATGTTCTTCAAAAGATACTAATGGATTCTCAATTTCAGAGTCATCAATGGCTGACAGACTCTGAGAAGGAACAACTCTGCAGGCTCATGAATTGCCAGAAGCTGTCATTGGAAGCCAGCACACATGCAGCTCAAAATGAGAGGTTACCTCTTCGTGTTGTAGTCCAAGTGTTGTTCTTTGAACAACTGAAGCTTCGCACATCTGTGGCCGGCTGGTTCTTTGCTTCTGACAATGTGGAGAACTCACAAAACCTGAATGCAAATCTTGCTCTGATAAGAAATGATGGCAACACACCACACAACCCCGTTTTGGCTTTTGATAACATGAAAGAGAGAGTGGCTGAACTTGAGAAGGAGTGCTTGAGCATGAAGCAAGATTTGGAAAAAATGATGAAGTCAAAGGGAAGTTGGAACATGATCCTTAAGAAATTGGGTTGCAAGCTTGTGCCTAAGCCCTCTAGTGCCAAAGTCTCCAAGTCATGCAAGAAGTCCAAAATATCACCAGCATCCACAACCCCAATGGAAGAAAAGGCCATGGAAGTGAACTGAAAGACCTGAAGTTGATAAATAATTTGCAATGCTTTTCTTTTTTTCTTTTTAAAGTTTTAAGATCTCCTAGTTGCCTCTTTTCTCTAAGTAATAATGTAACCCAAATGAATAGTTTATGCTTCTTAGATATTAGAATTTTTTAACAGTTTCTCTTTTGTCTAAGACATTTTTGTCCGGATAAATGGCTATTGCTATACCTCTTTTATGATTAGTTGAAAAATTGAAGCTTTTCTGTTACCTGTGTTCTGTCATTAATTTCTCATAAGCTCTTTCTCTAAATTCTCATAAGTTTCGTTAAGAGTAACATTGTTTCGTGAAGTAATTTCTTCCATTTAACTAGGCAAACTTTCATACTCATTCAGTTTGCCTCGATGCTATATTTATTCATATTTAAATTTTGGTTTGAATAAGTGCTCAATCTATAAAAATATTTTTTTTTCTTTCACCCTTATCAAAAATTTATTAATTTTTGGTTTTTAAAAATTATAAAAATCACATATTTTTAATTTTTGATAGTCCTAAAATCATATCACACCATTTTATTTAAATATAAAGATTAAAAATAAATAAAATTTTATAGGCACTGAAATAAAAAATTATAATATTTTCATGAATAAAAAAATACCTTTAAACCTTAAATTTGAAGTTATTCCAAGTTTCTAACATGTAAAATACCATTCCCTTATCTACCAAAAATAAACGAACCATTTCCTATTGTCAAATTAAGTGCAAAGTGCCGTATCAAATTTTTAGAGATTAGTTCATTGCACAACAAAAAGGAGACAACATCAGTCTAGTTGTCAGTTACAAGAATCCTGAAAAAAAAAATTATTAAGCAATTTTTAGCCTTTATCTAGTTATTCCTTTTTTTTAAAAATAGATTGACCAGTTTGTTTGGTATCATTTTCTTTGATTAACATAAGCGTACATTTTTTTTAGAGAGATTAAAAAAATAGATGTATTAAAAATAAAATTTTCAAATATTAGAGGAATAAAAATATATTTTATCTAAATAAATTATAGTATTAAAATAACTTTTTAATTAATATATTTAAACTGAAAATCTATTTCATTATGTAATAATTAATAAACTGAAATTAAAAGAACTATTTTAGCCTTTATTTGAAAAGGCAGTGTGTTGTTTCCTTTCAGAGCAATACTTCCCTGCCAAGTCGAACACTAACATTGCAAGAGCTTTATTTGTCTCCCGCAAACGTTGTTCCTTCCTCACCAGCGTACGCTTCTACCCTCCTACAAATATTACAACGAAAAAAAAAAAGGAAAAAAATTGCTGTTGGAGAAGGAGGTGCGCTGCGAAAGGTAAATTTTATGACAGTGTCATGATCAACGTTGTATTTATTCTGAAACTTTCTTTTGTTTTTGTTGTGAATACATGATTTTTATGAGATATGTTAATCACTCAACCAATGGGTTTTGGGCCCCAAACCAAGTATTCATTCCCTTGGTGCCCAAATCAATTAATTTCTAACAATAAAAAAAATATATTTGTCACTCCCAAAACTAAATGATCCAATCTTATGAGCCCAAATGTTAGCTAGCAACCCGATATTGCTGGAGTTAAGGAAGCATTCAGTTTGTAATCGCATCGGTGGTTTGTGATTGGATTTTGTTTGGTATGCTATCTTGTTTCGAGTTTGTGTTTACCTTGAACATTACATGTTTGACAGAATGCCAATTCCAGTGGCACGAATGAATTGATAATGACAAACATCACAATTCTTGATCCATCAGGTCACAAAGCTGAGATTTGAAGGCAACATCCCAATTCTGTGGTCAGTAATGACTACAGTTCAGAGTGAGGGGACAGCAAAGGGAACTGCCACAACTGAGAAAGCATTTAAAAGATGGGGAAGGAGAAGCCCATTTGTGAGATATGGCCTTCCTATGATTTCTCTCACTGTGCTTGGCTCTCTTGGCCTTGCCCAACTCTTGCAAGGCAGGTTAGTTAGTTAGTTACTGCTCCTGTAACTTTTATGTTGGAGAAAATATTTCAGGATTTTACTGTAATTTACACTGTCATTCAATTATAAATTATGCATAATAAATTTGTTCGTTTTTACAGTAACTAACTTAAAAGTCACATTTACCCGAATTTCTAAGGCTATTTGGTTTGACGTTTGGGTATCCAAACTGAGGTCCGTTTCTTATAAAAAGTTGTACTTGCTTATTTGACAAATTGTTCATGACTTTCACCCAAACTGAAGTTTATTCCAAAAGTACTTCTTTTTTGTTTTTCCGTTGAATGTGAAAGGCTCCAAACATAAATCAAGTTACATCAAACCTACTTTTAGCTAAACTTAAGTTTATAAAGTTAAGTTGAACCAAATTCTACTTTTTCGACTGTAATCCATATACATACTTATTGTTTGACACTCAAGTTTTCTATATTGACATTGCATAGAAATTAAAGACATTAAACTCTGTATGTTTTACTTAACCCTTCTTTTTCCAATGGTCATTCTGTTTTATTCAACCCTCATTCTAAAATATAATGCAACTGTCTGCCCAGCAAGGATATTGCAAAGGTGAAAGATGATCAGGAATGGGAAATAATTGAAACAAGAAAAGCGTTGTCTAGGACAGGACCTGTGCATGCATACAATCCAAAAAAGATTTCCTTGGAGGATGAGCTAAAGGTCTGTTTTCCCTTTCATTCACAATTTAATGTAGTTTGGATTATCCATTGTTTAATTTTTGTTTGTTGTTGCGTAGGCTTTGCAACAAAAGGTAGACATTAACAACTACGAGTACAAGAAAATTCCTAAACCAAACGAGGGCAATCGAGACTAGACTAGAGTTGTGAACTTGAAACAACTTTTGTCGGAATTTCTCATGTACCGTTCTCAAAATCAAATTTTATGAAGTCAAGAGCCCTTTCCCATCTTGAAAGTGAAGTTGTTATTGCCCTCATCTTTAGTGTTTTGACTTTTGATTATGACATTATGAGAGAGGAAGTTGAGATAAATTTCGAAATTCTTGTTTATCAAGGATTTTAAAGTATGGTGCAGGGAACAGCACAAAAGTACTTGCTTGGTTCTACTTTAATAAGGGTAAAAAAGTGTAAATGTCTGTTGTCATGTTTTAGTTTGTCTTTTTTACCTATCTTGCAGTGATGCACATTGGATGTTATAACGATAATGCTAATGGAGTCATTTTGCAGTCACAACAATCAACGCACGCGGTTCATTTTCAGTGTTAACAAGTAAAATTGCTCGTAGCATTATTCGAAATGGTAGCGGTTTTGCTGATCTGTACCGAAATTTTACATCTATAGGCCACAAAAAGAACAGTACATCCCCTAAAATTACTGTGTAAAGACATATCAATTGTTTGTAGGCAAAGTACGGAGGTGGAGAGGTGGACTTAATCATCCACTCATTGTTTTAAATTACAATTCAAAATCCCAACTGCCCCCGCAACATTAAAGTTTTTACTGTCCGACTTGCATGATGACTGCAATTACGGCTGTATAAGCTACATTGATGCACAATTTTTTACAACATTAACTGTCATCACATAACTGCAACTACAATTTAGAACACTGTCACCTCCCATTGTCACAATATATCTTCAATAGCCTAGAAATAGAATGTCTTTAATGTTGTAGAAATAGAATCCACAAATTGAGGTAAAAAATGAAACTGTCCATGCACAATGAGATGTAATCTCAAAACAGGAAACAAATTCGGCTCCCATAGTGGAAGTTATGATCAAAGTCTAGTTTGCGCATCATGGACAACTATTCACAACCTCCTTCCTTATTCAATTTGAAATATGATAGTGGATTTAGCAATCTTAGTTTATTGTAGAATATATAGTTCAAATAGTATACTTGAGGCTTAAGATCACATACTAAAATCTCAGTGTTGTGACTGATGCTTGCAAACTGGTGGAGAGATATGAAATCAAAGCAACTTCTAAGTGCCTCGTGGCAAGGCTTTAATACATCCATGTATTTCAGCCTGTGGTTCACGTTATCTAGTCTAAGAAACAGCTGCACTGGCAAACATGAAAACGTATCCTAATATTTGACATTCTTGAGTCAAGGCCACCAAAATATGAATTAGAGTAGACAATGAGCTCCAAAGTTTTTAGCATCTCATTACTTTCTTTGCAACTCTTCAATGATCCATACATTAGACTTCCAACAACAAAATTACAAAAGCATATGAAATGTTATGTATTTGTTATTGATCAAGACATTCTTCGGGCATTGGGTCAAACGAATCTGGTCACCCTTCGCAAAATAGGTGGTACACTTGATAAACAATTTTTTTATCCGAAATATTAGAATTCAATTCAAAAGAAGCCGAAAAAATAGAATTGGATTCTACAGTAAGTATTCGGATTTTCCATCTCGCAGTTCCAGAAGACTAGTACAGAATTTCCCATGCCCCACAATTATGCAAAAATGTTAGCAGTGATTTGCAAAAATTTCATGAAACCAGCAACCAAATTTGAATCGTCATCCCTGATAAGTCTTGCTGCAATGTACCAAGGCAACTAGAACTTGCCATTTTTTTTTCTTTGTGCAAGTTCTTTGATGGTCTTTTAGTGCATAATTCCTTGGTATACACCAAGTTGCAAACCCTTTATTTTGGTTTTTGGTGTACAAATACCTACAAATAGATATACTAAACCTGGGTTTTAAATATTTGGTTTGTAACTAAATTTAGTCAGTCTTGCGTAAACAATCTCTGTCTAGTTAAAAAGTTAGTCCACATGATGGGCCTTACCTCAGTCCATCATCGAAACAAACAGATGACGAAAAACAAGTGTACATTTGTTTACAATGCTGCAGGAAAACAGGATCAGAAATAAGTTGAATAGAACGATGGACCACTACTAATTATAAACATGTCCGTGTACAGTAGGCAGGGATTCACTGGATTTGTCGTTTCAGACCTGGTTAGACATGACTTGTAACAGTGCAATACATTAGTCACATGTGACTTGCATAATTTCCCTATAAGCAAAGACCTAGAGTGCTGCGTAACAAAAAAACAAAATTCTGCAGCACCACTCAAGACCTTATAGCACTGCTTCTAAGGCGATGCAGCAACAAATCTCTTATCCCAGAAGAGTAAATGAGTGTGTGTGTGTATATATATATATATAATCTTTCAACTGTTTATACACAAGTTAGAGAAATATAAAGAGAAAAGATGTGTAAAAAATTTTATAAAGAATTTTCTATGAATAATATAATATTACTCATCTCAAACTACTGGTTATCAGCGGGGTATATGCTTTTAACTAGGAACCGATCCTAAATTACTGTTTTTTTTTTTTTTATAAATGAAACACATGTAAAAAATTAAAAATTAAAACCCAATGACTGAATACAAGCAGAACAACAAATTACTTTTGTCTTTTAAGATCGTTCGCTACAAAATTAAGAATCATTAATTTATGTATACCTTAATGAAGTTGTTCTCTTTTATTTCATTTAGTTAGTTGGGATAATTTTTAATTAATTGTCTATACAATTATTAAATAAAGGATACGGCAGGTAAAAGAATCAACCAGACCTTGAAATTTTACAATGACAATAATTTTAAAACAAATAAAAAGTATACAAAGTCCATAATTATGAAATGGAAGGAGAAATAATTTTACTGGAGGTCCATGGTTTGACTTGTATACATTTTTAGGAATGAAAGTATCACAACGGGTAGAGGTATAAACCTTCCAAAAACACTCAACAGGTGGAAGCATTGAGTTTTGAAACAAAATTATATGTGAGACCATTTAAAGTCATACAATCATGCAAAGTTTTTATTTTAATACATCCAACCGTTGTCTTATTACCATTGCTCTGGCATGGCAGAGTTTGGTAGAAACTAGAAGCCTTGATATTCACAAGCATTTACTGTGGCGCAATGTGCCATATTTCCCTATGTATTTGCATGCCTAGAGATGGAGACATGCAAAAGACAAATTACTGAAAAGAACATGTTCTGAAAGAATTAAAAACATATATATTATACTGATGAGATCATCCCAACCATTTGCACAGCTACAAACTTTATACCCCCAGGTGTCCCAGAAAAAAAAAGGCATTCTTCTGTATGTACACCACCCCCCAAAAACGACATAATTAGAGGAAAGAAAAATGAAGCCAAAAGAAAAACCTTAAACCCCCCAAAATAGAAGAAACATAATGTAGTAAATTCCTATCTACTGCCCTTTTCTCCATTGGTTTTAAGTAACCCTCCACCCTTTCCTCAACTTTTTATTCATTTTTACATACATTAAACAACAAAATCACAGCTCAAAGAAATCTTCTGTTTATGACTCCCGTTTACTACCCACCCTCCCCCACATATTTTATATGCCAAAAAGGCAAAATCAGTGGAAAGGCTTAATTTGAAGATTGGTTTCACAAAATCACAGTCGGATCACCTTGGGCTTGGTTGTGATCTGAATGATAACAGTGGCTGGAGAAGCCTCTGCCCTGATGGACTACCTAGTAACATGGCCTGAGATTGAGTAAGCATCTCGGCCATGGATGGTGTCTGATATGCCTGAACAAGACTTGACCTATCAGTGGAATCACCTCTTGCTGTTGCTCTTTGCCATGAGTGTGAACTCAATCCGGAAAGTATATATGCTCTCCCAGATGCTTCATACACATGCCTACTCACCATTCGCTCTTGCATTTCCTTAAGCTCAGCATCCAACGCAACACAAAGGCGGTCTTGAGATTTGGCTGAAACAGTCTCTGAAAGCATCTTTCTACAGTTCTCAAGGATTAATACTGCTCGACTTAGGTCTCCCTGTTCAGCTGCACCACGTGCCTGTGCCATTGCCTCGGCTGCTTGGAGCCTGTTGCGCTGTCTGTCCACTTCAAGTGACATTACAACCTGCCCCACATTTTCAGTCCGCTCAATCTTAACTTCCTCACTTTCCAATGTTGTTGTTTCCTGAGTTAAGGGATCCTTGTACATACATTTGACTCTTATCAATGATGTTTCATTGCCAGAGGTAGCAGGGACATTAACTGAAACTAGAAAATCCCGCTCTTCATCGGCATACAGGTCTCCAACATCAATCAATCCTTTGCGTCCATCAGCCAGTAAACGGCTTGGGTAACTTCCTGCTTTGAGTGAGACAAGATTGAGATTTGGGTGTATACACTCAATTCCCACTTGCAGCTCCTGAACAACTACGCTCAGAAGTCCCCCAATGCATTGTGCAAACGCATCCTGTAGCACAGCTTCAGTCTCAATGAAGGAAAACGTGCCACCAGAAATCTCCGAAATTGAGTGCATTAGTGAAGCATCATGGTCTGCACCAAATCCAAATGCATGCACAGGAATTTGAAATCCTGAATTATCACCACCACTGATAGAAGTGGGCAGAAGAAACTGGTAATTTGGTTGAGGCTGGTTAGTTCCAGAGCCATTGACAGTGTAATTATCTTGTCCATCAGACAACAGTATAATACTGGCAACTGGATTCTTTTCCTTTCGATCTTCCATAATCTTGGCACCTTTTCTCAGCCCTTCAGCGATATTGGTACCACCATTTGCAACCAAAGAATTAACAGCTTGTAATGCCTGCTGCCGCCCAGAATCCGTCATTCTGCACAACGGAAAGAGACGGCGAGCTGTGGAAGAAAAGGCAATAACAGAGAGTCGGTCATTAGAGCCAAGGTTCTGCATGACAAACCCCATAGCTCTTTTTAGTAGTGCAAGCTTAGTTCCAGCCATGCTACCACTGACATCAAGCACTGTGACCAAGTCGACAGGGGCGCGTGGAGTCTGAGAAATCTGTGCCAAGTTAGCATGGTTTCTACTAAGGTTTTGTCTTTTGGCTGCAGCAGCTGCAGCAGCAGTAGTAGCTTTGAGATGAACCAAAACCGTGAAGTTAGAATAAGTCTTGGATCCAGGAGCAGCAGATACTTCTGGGAACATTTTAATCTCCATTGCTCTAGTAGCATCAGTATCTTCAGTATTCTTATTACAAGTGCTTCTCTCAGAAAATGCATGTTGATGATTTAAGGATTCATCATCGTCGAATATGCCTGGCTCAGAAGCCTGATAAAGTGGCACAACATGCCTCCTATTCAAATCTCGGTGAGGATGAGGCAGAGGTAGACGGTGGACCACTGCCATCAAAGCATCATTTTGAGGCCAATTTATTGGACTGGGTGAAACTCTGCCCTGGATAGGATCCAAACTGGGACCCGACAAGGGTATTTCTTTCCACTTTGCTCTGCACACTGGACATATTTGGTTTCCATGTTTCACATTTGAAGCAATGCAGTGGAAATGGAATGAGTGTGAACATTCTGCAGTGAATATAGCATGGCCAGATCCTTGCTTCATTTTGGTTAAGCATATTGAGCAGGTTTGCTGAATGTTTGAAAATAAAAGCTTGTAAGAACATATACAGGTCAATGTAAATTATTTCACAGATGTTCAAGACTTCATGCAAATAAAGAAAATTCATGAGCTGACTACACAAGGTAAATTAACAGTATTCTATCAAATATTACTTCTAATAAAGAAAAATCAAACAAATATGAAAAATGCAGGAATATTTGAATTCCAGCTTCAAATTCTGAGACTCATTGTATACATTGAAGCTTCCCACATGAAATATATTCTAGCACCGCTATAAAGCAACAATCAGACTGGATATACAAAAAAAAAAAATCAAATTCATCTGCAAATTCATTTTCCAACCTTAGGTATTTTAGCTATTCAATTTAACGTATAATAATGCACAAAATAGGATTTAATCTTAAATATATTGAAGACATGTGTTGTTTGAATATTATCAAGAAGTTATTTAATAATACTGTTGAACCAAGCTATTTTGAAAAAGCAGAAGAGCAATGAAATGATGCATTGACTTAAAAATCCCTTTCCCATTCTCATATTTCTTTTTCAATTCCAGCATTTAGCCAAAATAAGGCTTAACTATCATTCATAAGATCTCCAATAAGCAATAGGCTTTTCCAATACAGAGATTAGAGGGATAGTGAAAAATCTAATCGCCCTGTGTAGTCAGGCACACCTGAAAACTACTGAAAGGGACCAAGGCATCATAAATTAAATATTCCAAAAGTATTCCAATCACATAAAATTGAATATTCAGCGAATCACTTCTACCAGTCATAAAAAACTGCTCATATGCCTTGACTAAATGAACAAGGCAACTAATATATCATATCATGATTACATTTAGCAAAAAAAAAAAAAAAGCTGCTCGGCCAATAGAAAGGCAAAGAAGGAAAAATCTCATCCACAGGAGCATTGATGCAGGTAGGAAACAGTTAAGACACATCAAAAGCACAATTGTTGACACAACTTCAAAATCACACATGTCACTCACAGATACTATTGGAACAAGTCAAGAAAGCACAGCTCTATACCCATGTCGCAGAACGGTAGAAAGAGATTAAAGAAACCGAATCAATACAAGGAACCAAGGAACCAAACTACCAAAATGGCGTTTTGGTTCCTATAAGAAACACCCTTGAAATTTAGTCCACCACGTACAATTCGAGAAACCAATCAAAACTCATTTCACATTACTCCACACCAAATTCAAATAATTTCATAATTAAATCACACATCAACCTTAAATCAGAAAAACTAGATTACAACCGACCTATGTTTTCAAATTTCAAGCACCAAAAAGCTAGTTCATTCTCAAAGTAAAAGAAAAAAATAAGTAAAATAATAATATAAACAGCACGTTAAAATAACAAAATCCGCTATTCCAAATCATTCCATCCTCACAAAATATTAAAACAACCATAAACCTATTTCAATTCTTTTTACGTTAACAAAGTTTAACCAGGAAACATTTTTTGAACACGGGAAAAAAAAACTTTCTCTTTAGCACTTACAACTTTCAGATTCATTCTTTCTAGACTTTAGCCCATTTAACTTTTACAATCAACAACAAAGTAGAACTTAGCAAAATACTTTCTTTCAAGAAACACACGCACACACTCGGGGAGAGAGAGAGTAACAAGTTGAAAATGAATGAGAACAAACCCTGGAAGATTTGCTGCTACTTTTGGAGAGCTTCAAACCGTGAAAAGAAGAAATCGGCGTGGTCGGGCGAGAAGAGCTGGTATCCCAGTTGGCCGGAGAAAGCAGAGCGGCGTCGGAGAGGCGCTCGGAAACCACCGTGTGCGGCGGCGAATCGTCGTCTAAGGTTCTGGGAACGAACATGCAGAGATTGAGACCGAGCGCCACCTTGGCTTTCTTCCACTTGCTTCCCATATTTTGGTCTCTCTCACGGCGAAAATGCTGTAACCCAGAAAGGAAAAAGCACCCCCCGCAAATCCCAGATCTCAAATGGCGAAAAGCTTTGAGCTTTGCTGTACTTTGAGAGAGAGAAGAAATGGGGTTTTATGAAAAGTAGAAACGCAGCACGAAAACCGAGGGCAGTGAATAAATATATGCGTTGTTGTTGTTGTTGTTGTTAAGAAGAGAAGGAAGGAAATGAATGACACTAGCAATCTAGTACTAATAGCATGGCTTGAGAGAGAAAAGAAGAGGAAAATGTTTGTTTGGTTTGGTTTGGTTTGTTCTGGTCGTTGTTATTGAGGATGTTGTTGGTTGACGTTGTTTTTGTTGGCGGCCATGGACTGTGTGTGGTGTTACGTGGTGGTGATGAGTGAAGAGCATTTTGACCTGTTTTTTTGAGGCTCCTTTACCCAAAAGATTAAAGACAGGGTAAAAGACATCAAATGAAATCATTTTCAAACATTATATTATATAAAAAATAAAAGCTCGTTTTGGTTGAATGGAGAAAAGTTGGGTGCTACTGCTTTGCTTTGCTTTCCTTTTCTTTCCTTTGCTTTATTATCTATCTATCCCTCTTTACTCCCATCTTATCATCATGTCTTTCTTCCTTTATTGCCCCTTTCTTACAATCCACTCTCATTTCTCATTTCCCAACTAATAATAGCTATTAGCTACACCATTTTTACCCTATACTAATATTCATTTTTTTAATTCAATGTTACATGCCTGATTTTATTATGATAATATTAATAGAAATAGTAAATTATACCAATATTTTCTGAAATCTTTTAAAATTATATAATATTTTTTATAAGAAATATTTATATAATTTTACAAAATTTTAATATATATTTGTATAATTTATTCTTATAGAAATGTTTATTAGTAGTTTTGGTTTTAAATGATATTCACGATTAATATATCACTTATCAGATCAAAAGTATAATTAAATAGGACATGATTATTACTTACATTGACGTGATGCATATTTAAGTAACAAAGCATGAAAAAAATTTGTTAAGTACTTAAATTTTTTCTATTATTAAAATTATATAAAGTGCGTACATTTTATGACAGACTTGTTATGATTGACTTTGGTTCGAATATCGATTCAGTCAGGTTAATAAATTACTTGTTTAATTAACAGTAGTTAATCATTGTTCAAAACATTATTCAAAATAAATTAAATCACACGTAAATTACTTATTAGTATTTAGGTTTAAAATTTATTCCAAAACTAATTGTTTCGGTAGTTGATTGGTTTATTTAATCGTTGGAGCTGATTATATGATTGATATGCATCAGTCAGATTAACTATTATTGAGTTCAATTGTTATGATTTTGGATTGACAGATTTGACTCTTTTAAAAAATATTTGTGTAACATTTATCAAAAAAGAAATTGTGTAAAGTGAAAAATTTACTAAGTTATACTTACCTCTATTTAAAAATAAAGTAAGGTTATCCTATATTTTAATTTTAAAAACAGGAAAAAAATTATGTATTTATTTATCTTAGAAAAATGAAATTAAATAAAATCACATTATTTTTTTAATTATACTTATTTATAAAAAGAAATAGAAAATTCCTATGTTATATTTGGGATTGTATTTTAGACCAGTTTAACATGGAAGTAAAAGTCATCAATAGCTGAAGAACATTAACATAAATGACAGTCTGTTTAATTAAACAACTCTCAGTCTGTTTAATTACATAAAGTATACATTTTAAATGTATAATGCCTCTTTCCTTCTACTTTTCCCATTCACTTATAGAAAGTAAATGTCTCTGTTAAATAATAATAATAATAAGATTAATACTATTTTTAAGATGATTAATATATAAATTAATAAATTTAAGTTTAAAATTAAATAACAGTACATATAATATTTATTCAATGATTAAACCTAATTTAATCAAGACTTCGTTTACTTCGGTTTTCTTGTTTTCTAATTAAGTACATTTTATCATCTAGTTGACTTCAATTTTGATAATAATATGTCAAAAAGTTAAATAAACTTTTATTCGATACTCACATTCTTTTTCTCTCTCTTTCATTTGATTTATGAATTATAATAATTCACACAAAATCTGTGAAATATCATGATTGGTTTAATAATAAAATATTAAGATAAATACCTAAGAATTTAAATTAATTTTTATTATCACTACTGTACATAATATATGTGTAGGTATTTAAAATGAATTTCACGATGTAAATTTCCACTTTTTTTTCTTTCCTTTAATAAAGGGAAGTAAAGTGGAGAATGGAGAAATAGATACAAAATAAAAATATTAATATATTTGATTGAAAATAAAATAAAATAAAATTATGAGATCTAGTAATTATTTTTAAAATAATATTAATAAAAAAATTAATATCTTTTTTTATCATTTTCTTTATGATAAATTAAAAATTATTAATTTTAATAAAATTTATTT
>JAMLFT010005368.1:0-17693 GCA_026544285.1 Pachyrhizus erosus | reverse complement strand
ATATTAATTATCTTTAACATTAATAGAACATATTTTTATTGACTTTAACTCTTTTTGTCTCTCTCATCGTTAATATATTTAAGAACAATGTTTTTCATCCCACAAAATTTCTCCAAATTGGGTTTCAATCATTTTCAAGTTCTTGTTGTATTTTGATCCTTTGATAAAAAACATATTATTTTGGCCAAATGTCTAACGCCATTAAGGTAGTGCTAATGTGTGGCTAACAAAGTTCCGCACTAGCACTATATACATAGGTTTTTTGGATGACAAATATTTTTTAGTTCCTACAAAATTTTGAGTTTGATTTTAGTCTCTACAAAATTTAAAGTTTCATTTTAGTCTTTATTAATTTTAAATTTTGATTTTAGTAACCATAAAAAATCATATTTAATTTTTTAAATACATATATATATATTAAGTCAAAGGAGAGATAAAGTTACTCAAAATGTATCTATTTTAGAGTTACTCTTCATTCTTATCTTTTATTTTCTTAAAATCTAATGATTTTATTAAGTCACTAATTTTAATCATTAGATTTTAAAAAAATGAATGATGAAATGGAGTGTTAAGCTCCAAGGTTCATGAAGCTTGAGTTCTCATGGATCTTCATCCAAAAACAAGTAAACTCTTTAAGGAGAAGCAATGAATTAGGGAGAAGAATTAATTTTCACCACTTGAAGACTAATCTTCAAGATAAGGAATGAAGGAATCCGTCATATCAAACTCATGAAGCTTGGACTCACAAAAATTCAACAAGAGTCCAATCTTCTCTTTCAGCCTTTTCTTCATAAATCTTGTAAGAGAACCTTAAATGTTTCAATCTTCTTCTTTAAGGACTAGGCTTCTATCATGGAGAGTAACTTTAAAAGGGTTACTCTTGGAGTGATTTAATCCTTTCTCATTAAATAATATTAAAAGAATATAGGAGATCAAGTCAAGTTGGGATGACATAAAACATAACTCGAACCTGCTTTCAAAATACATTTAACTTATAATTTATAAAAGTTAAATCCATTAAATTAACTTCAAGTTAGGTCATGCTAGTGGGAGGAGACAGGTCATGCATGCCCCTAATTATAGGTTAAAATTATTGAAAATTACAAATTATTTATTATTTGTTAAAACTTATTAGAAACACATAACACATTTTTTATAATTGATTAAAATTTATTAAAAACTACAAAGTTGTGAATGATATTCATTAAATAAGAAGTAAAATTCATTAAAGTTTGTGATTTTTTTAATAAAATTTCAACCAATAATAAAGAGAGCTCACAATAGTGTAGTAGAGAAACAATGTAGTTTAACAAACACAGTCTTTATATTCTTTTGAGGATTGACTAAATCGATTGAGTAATTGGTTCTCAATTAAATTGAAAATTATTTAAACAATATTGTCTAAATATATTGGTAAATATCAAAGTGGATGAAGAATAAAGATTAAAAATATGATTAAAATAAGATAATAAACTAACTTAACTAAAATTAAACTTTGAATTTATGTGGACTAAAATCAAATTTTTGAATTTTGTGAGGATTAAAATTAAACTTTTAAATTTTATGAGGTCTAAAATTAAACTTTTAAATTTTATGAGGACTAAAATCAAACTTTAAACGACATGCATGCCATGTCATTCAAAAAGTTCACATGTACAAATTGACATGAAACATTAATGGTGTCAAGCACATGGAATAAAAATAACACATTTTGTATTTTTAGACCAAAATAGGATAAGAAATTTTGGAAGGACTAACACCAAGTTTGGAGAATTTTAGAGGATGAAAACATACCCATATATATTTATTACTTCATTTTTATTGGACAGGTGAAAAGGCTTCCCAAAATGCTTTGTATACAAGATACAGTTAGACTTTCAAAAAGACTTAAGACATTAATATATTCCCCCTATTATATATTGAATTAGAAAAGTAACTCATGATTAAGGATATTTTGTAAAAATAATTAATCCATGAAATAATATGGATTAATTCTTATAAAAAGAATCAAACAAAATTTCTAATTTGGTTCTTATAAATTGAAAAAAAGAGAGTAATATTTTGTCTAATGTATAAAGTCTACGCTTTACATGGAATAATTTTAAAGTAGGAAAAATACTATGAATCATCCATCACACACCTAATTGATTAATTTACCCAATTAAGACATAAGTTTCCTAATTAGATCATTATACATACTAATCCTAATCAATTAAAAACTTTCACCTATTTGTTTAAGAATTCCCCTTACACATGGTCAATGCCCTTGGTCTTTGTATCCAAATAGAATGCATTTGAATAAAAGCATTTGGTCAAGAATCACACTTTAAAAGAATGAGAATTTGAATTAAAGTTTATCCAATGATGAATGAGACTTAGAATAAATTATGAGAGAAACTTTTATACTTTAAATAAAATGCTATATGTTAGATCTTTTTGTCAACATATGACCTTTTTGTTTTATAAAAACTAGTAACAATTTTTTTTTGTTAATAGGCCTAAAACTTGAACTTTAATTGTCTTACCCCTAAGTTATTTTTGATTTGAATTATCTCACAAATCTTTTGAATACCATTTGAGTTCCAAGGCTAAATTTTAAGTTCTTAAACTATATAAAATCCCTCCACAATTTGACTCAACATTTTTGCTTCTTAATTTTCTCTCACTTCCCTCTTATGGTTAAGACCACCTCTCCACTCTTAAGCCCCCATTTTCTTTTCCAGACTTTGTTTTGGAGGTAACAAAGTTAAGGCCCTCATATTCTTTTTACCAATATCTATTTGAGAATCTATTTTGTCCTTCTACGAACTTAAGCTTTGATAAGTTTTTTTTCACTTCTAACCTACTTCTCTTTTAATCATACTAAATCCTTCTATACTCTTTCTCATTTAATTTTCATTTCTCTTTTATTATATCATATGTTCAAGAAGCATTTGTTGGTATGATTTGGTTGTTGAAAAGCACTCTTTTGCAGCGTTAGTCAAATTATTCAAATGAACAAGAGTAAGGGAAGCTTTACCCTTCTATAAAAGAAATCGTTGTGATTTGGTTGTAAGTACTTTAGTATTCCATAATACCATAACGATACCACTAAAACTAGTTTTCCTAGTATTACAGAAACTATTTTCGTTAATGTTATTCGTATCGTCAGGTTAGACTTTTTAAATACACATTCTAAAAACTAGTTTTTGAAAAGGGTAGTTTTGTAAAAAAAATACAGAAAACCAAAGGAGGTGCGAAGGGAAAAATGCATGTGTCAAAAGTATTCCCATAGCTCATTTTCCATAAAGGAGAGATGGGCCGAGCCCACGTGAATTTTGAATTTCCATTAAAAAGCCACGAAACAAACCAACGCTGTCTGTTACGTTCCACACTCCTACTACTTGGCTAGGGCACCACCGCTACACTCTGTTCATTCATCTCCATCAGAATCAGAGAGAGAGAATGTTATCAGGGGATATTCCTCCTAACCAGACCATTTACATCAAAAACCTTAACGAGAAGGTCAAGAAAGATGGTAACTCCCTTCAACACCAGTGTTCCCATATTTTTTATTTATTTATTTTACATATGCAACCGTTTTCTGGATTCACTATACTTTTTCAGCTTTGCTAGGTTGCAATTTTGCCCGTGGATTTTTAAGTGAATTTGTAATGTAATAATTTGGGGCAGGAGACTAGTGCCTGAAGTTTTTTCTGCTGAATTAGGGTAGCTGTGGATTTGGCTTAGGACCTGTGATTCTTCTATTCTGTTATGCTGAAATTTTATTGGTTATTGTAAAGGGGAAATTTAATGGAGTGGCCATGTTTCAATTGGACAACATGGAACTTAATAAACCACGATTTATGTAGTGACATTTTTTATGCTTGCCCGTGATGTTGCATCTCAGATGTTGTAATTGGATATGTTCTTTTGCTTATTTTGTAGGTCTGATTTTAGGGTTTTAGAAAAATAAATTGATTTTGCCGTTGTTCCTATGGCAGTTTAAAATCAATTGGATATGTTCTTTTGCTAATTTTGTTGATATGACTTTAGGGTTTTAGATAAATAAATTGATTTTGATGTTGACCCTTTGACAGTTTAAAAATAATTGGATATTCTTTTGTTGATTTTGTTGATATGACTTTAGGGTTTTAGACAAATAAATTGATGTTGATGTTGACCCTATAGTTTAACACTATTTTTTTTTTCAATGTGGCAGAATTGAAGAGATCTCTGTATTGCTTATTCTCTCAATATGGAAGAATTTTGGACGTTGTTGCTCTAAAGACACCCAAGCTTCGGGGACAGGCATGGGTTTGTTTCAGTGAAGTCACTGCTGCCAGTAATGCAGTGCGACAAATGCAAAACTTCCCCTTTTATGAGAAACCTATGGTAATCAAGTTATAGTGCTGTTGATAATTTCCTTACAGTTCTCTTCATAAATCTGTTGTATCTTGTACCAAACTATTTTGAACCATTTCTAGTTTCTGTTCAGGTTATGTTACTGTTTTTTTTGTTCGTTTTTTTTAATATTGTAGTTTCTCTTGTATATTATGGATTTTTGTTTGATCCAAAATTTACCTGCCTTTGAGAGCTATTATTTAAATATTTTGTTTAAAGTTTCTTTGATCCAAACGTCTATTCTCCTGTTGGAAGTGTTTTCATATCAAGAATTACCCTGAAGATATGGATGGTGTTCTGTGTTCTATTTTTTTTCCCTTTTCGTAAGAAGTTGCTTGGTATTTTGATTTTGGTCAATCCATCATCCTACCAATAACATGTGTCTTCTATTTGGGTGAATAATTTGATTCAGAGAATTCAATATGCAAAAACAAAGTCAGATTGTATTGCAAAAGAAGAGGGTAGCTATGTTCCAAGGGAGAAGAAGAAGAAACAAGAGGAGAAAGGTGAGAACAATTGTCATTTTTTGTTTCCTAGTCTTCCTCGGTTGTTGAATTTTAGAACTCTTGCATATTATATCTACCATTATTGTCTGTCCATCTTTGTCTGTTTAAAATGGTCAAACAAACAATCAATCCATTATGCAGTTATAAACAGAAATAATTAATTTTATTTTAATTCTATCATAACATGACAGTTTTCAATCTACAGAGAATTTAAAACTGAAAATGTTTGGAATTGTTGAAAGTTTGGAGGTGATTATACTATGGTTTGAATCGACTGGTCATTTGTTGGTGTCATTCAACTGATGTACTTTTTGAGGCATATTCTTTTCCCTTGTTTGGGAATTTTAGCAAACCTTTATCATCCTCAGATTTTTTAGGCCTAAAGATAACATGATGGAAATTTTCTGTAAGGTTGTTGTTTATACTGAAGCTTGTAGTGTACTTTTGTAACACCAAATTCATTATTTTACTATATGCATGAATTTCCTGCTGATGTGTATGCAATGATAAAGATTTTAAATTTCCTACTACTATGTGTGTGAAAGATTAGTAAATTAACCCACCCATCCCCCTCCCCCTTCTTCTCCCTAATGGAAAAAAGCATCACCCTTCCACTGTTGTGTGCACACATGGATAGCAAACCAAAAGGATAAAGGCATCTAGCTTTTCAGAGTCAATAATATATGTATTTCCATTTAACTTCTATGTTAAACATTTTAAGAGAAAATAATCAGAACTCCATCATTTGGACATTGTTTTTTAGGTACCATCTTTCTGATCTTGTAGCATAAGAATCAATATTAGTTCCTTTGTTGATTTGGTAATAATTTCTTATTATTTAAGTTTGAATGACATAATTTTGCCTTTTCAGCTGAAAGAAAACGGCGAGCCGAGGAGGCACAGCAATCTGGTGTGGCTAATGGAACACACAGTGCAAGTAATGGTGGTCCAACTGTGAGTTTATTAATCATTGTTGTTATACCTTATAGTGCCTGATTTTCTCTCCCCTCTAACAAAATTCAGTCATCAGATCAAAGTTCACATCTTGGTCTTAGCATGAATAAACTAGCAAATTAAAGAACAATGATTATTGTCATAGTCTTTTGTTTTGCTGTAACTGTAGGTCAGTGGATATGATGGTAATGTTTAATGTGTTTTTATCTATTCTTATGTTCATTGCACTAACATAGAATATGTACTATTATCTGCAGGCATCATTCCGTCAAGGACCTGGTGCCCAAGAAACGGCTGCTCCTAACAATATTTTGTTCATAGAGAATTTGCCTCACGAAACTACTGGTAGGATGCTTGAAATGCTCTTCGAACAATACCCAGGTTTTAAGGAAGTGCGCTTGATTGAAGCAAAGCCAGGAATTGCATTTGTTGATTTTGAAGATGAGGTTCAATCATCCATGGCAATGCAGGCTCTTCATGGCTTCAAAATCACCCCTCAGAATCCCATGATTATAACCTTTGCTAAGAAGTAGCTAATATCAGCAGTCTATATTTTTGTAGATCATTGAAAAACTAATTGCAAACGCTGTATTTACAGGAAGTTAGAAACCAGCAAGGCAGAGTGAGAATTCAACCACATTTGTGGAAAGGTTGAGATAGTGCTGTTATAATGTTTTTTATTGATTGTATGTTGCTATTTTATTCTAATCCGTAAAACACGTCCTTTTGAACTCCGCAGGCTAGATTCTTGAACTTTAGTTTAAGTTGAAGATTCAAGAAAGGAATAAAAAATTAGAGATGTGGATCATATTTTCATACAAGTTGCATGATTTAAGTACCTTAGATTCATTATACAAAACAGTGGAGAAATAGCGGTTGATGTAAACCATAGGAATTAAGGAGGGTGGTTGATTTGGAAGATCAAATGTTATTTGTAATAAGAAAAAAATATCTTTGAAGTTTAAGGAAAAGTTGTACTGTAAAACTTAATGCAGTATGGAATTGAGTGTTGGGCGATAAAAGGCTTGCAAGAGAATAAATCCAATGGAATAATGATGAAAATGTGTTGGATGACCGTACATTTTAAAAGAGATATAATTAAGAATGGTTTATCTTTAGAGAGTTGGTGTAATACTAAAGTAAAAAGAAGACGTCGGAGAAGATAGCTTATGAAGAAAACTGAAAAGTTCATAGTGAGGGATGCAAGTTATATGGATTATGGAGGGCAGAATCGTAAAATAATTTTGTTTGGTGTTAGAAATTTCAAGTGAACAAAATTTGACCTATTCTTTAACCCGTGCTGACTCAAAGATGATTTAGTCGGATTTGGATTTTAAAAATTGGATCTAACATATTTTGAAGACAGTTTAAATTAAGCGTCGGATTGTTTTGATATAATTTAATGTCTTATGTTTTCCTAAAAAGCTATAAGTTTTTTTAATAAATATATATTATTAATATTTTTAGTGATAATATTTATATAATGTGATATTATATTTATAATGATATTTATTTTAAAACATATATGTTGTAAAATATATTTTAATTTAAGCTTTATTTTTTTATTTTATGATTCAATTATGTAAAATATCAAATTTGATATATTATAATAATAGTCTTGTCCTCAATTTATTAGATTTTGATTAAGTTAAATTTAGATTAATGTAAATGGCCTGAATGAGTTTTCAAGCAGGATAGAAATAAAAATAAATTTGGCTTAATCCATCCACGAAAAATCTTTTTTCATATTAATCAAGATTTTAGTTAGATATAGAAAAATATGTTTGATTTCGTGACATTATCCTATGTTTTATGTAGTAAAGAGAAAATACTAAATAATATAATTTTTTTTTATTTTTATAGTGTTATTTTTTATATATAATAAAGCTATTCTATATTTTTATACTGTTTTTTTTTATCCCAAATAAGTTTAGATGACTAAAAATCTTTCATTCTTTTATTTATACTCCATTTCTTTTCTCTTTACTTTTTTTTTCCACCCCAACATATCATAACTTGCTTTTTACTTAACGTATAGCTTTCACCTAGATTGACAAACAAATGAACGATTTCACTTTACTAGTGGAATTTCTTTTTTCATTTTGTCTAAGTTGTTTTTATCATTTTCTTTAAAGTATATAATTCATTATTTGAAGGAAGAGAGTGAGAAACCGAGTGTTTGTTTCCAAACATTATGAACTGGGTCGAAGGAATTGGGCATAGAGGAAGGATTTTGGAAGAATGGGGTTTTATGGACGAGTTTCACCAAAACTAAACTTGTAGACAATTTTCAACCCAACAAAAAGTTTTCCTGTCAAAACTTGAGGTTACTTTTAACAACCCATTTTTCTTACTCACACCCTTTACTCTTTTCTTTAATTTGTATTTCAATAGTCTCTTTGTATGTACATATTTGGTTTCATAATTTTGGAAATTAAATTTTAAAAATATAATATTTACACACTTTTGAAATATAATTTCTAGAAATAAAAATAGGTTCAAAAATTAATCTTTGAAAGTGTTCCCACATAGTATTTCTGAAAATTAAATTTTGGAAATGTTGAAATTTTAACCATTTGAAATTAAATTGTTGAAAACATCTCGGCAGCCCAACCAAATCAGCACCTGATATAGAGGCACTTGCACGGAGCATCACTCGCTTCCTTAAAAATCCATAAAGCATGGAACATTGTTATATTTCTGAAATTTAATTTTTTGAACAATGAAATCAAGCACATGTACAAAGGCATTATTAAAGTAAAATTAACAAAAGAAAATTGTAAAAAGGGTGGTTAGAAAAAAAAGGTGTAATAAACATCCTCTCAAAATATTGAAAAGTAATACAAGTGACACCAAATTAGTGTAACCATTTCAAAGAATAACAGAAATAATTATATATAAATAATTTATTGTATTGATTGAATGAAAAAGATGGAAATAGATGTCATATATGTTTTGCTTATAGAGCTTATTGAAAGTGTTTAACAATCAACAAACTAACTAAACAGTTTCATAACTACAAATGTCAACTTATAACTCTGTACCCGGACAGGATGTTGGTGATAATTGTGAAAATCACCATATCCCTTTTGAGCAAAATCATACACATAAATCTTCTTAAAATACAAATAAAAATGAATGGTCTTGAGTGAACTTATTTTAGAGAAAGAAGAAGTTAAATATGTTTTGAATTCTTAAATATGCTTCGAGACATTCATTTAAGAATTAAATATATTTTACATTCTTAGGATATTTTTATTTTAATCTTTAAAAAAATAATTTTAATTTTTTAAATTTTGCTTTTAGATTTAATTTTTAATGTTAAATAAGATAATTAAATAATAACGTAATAACAATTTTAGTGATTTGTTATCTCATCAAAATTTTAACAGAATAATTTTGTATATTTTTATTTTATTTTATTTTTAAATTCTTTATTAATTAATTTAACATTATTAATTATTTTAAACAAAATAAAATTTAAAAATATAATTTATTAAAAAAATATATGTAATTATTCTTTGATGACATTATAAGTTAGTAGAATTATTAACGTTATTGTTAAGTCATTATTTAATGTTATTACTTAACATTAAATAATAAAATAAAAAATATTTAAAGAATTAAAATTAAAGAAAATTTTTAATTATTATTTATTTTTATTAGTTTATTATTATTACTGGTATTTTAATTATTAGTTATATTTATTATTATTATTATTATTAATATATAAGAATTAAGGGGAGGGTCTGAATTAAAAAAAAAAAAAGGGAGAAGTGTGATAATAAATTTCAATGAGAATGAGAGAGACATTTTTTTGGATAGTATAATTCCATCTCTTTTCATCTAATTTGAGTAATGAAATTATTTTTGTGAATCTCACCATTTTTTTAAAAAAAAAAATCATCTTTTGTCACAATTAAACAACTTTCCTTTTTGTTTTTCACTCTTTTTAATCCTTTTTATTTTCATTTTTTACATTTTGATCTCAACCAAACTCATCTATAGGCTTTAAACATTTAACTTTTTATAAATTTATAAAGATATTGTCATAAATTAAAAATAAAATATTTATTCTAATTAAAATAAAATCATAAACTAGAAAATAATCCAATGCAGCTCTTAGACTTTTCCACAATTAAATAAAGAAAGTAGTAACACCAAGTTTTAAAAGATTAAATTAGGAAACAAAAAGTTTACATGTACAAAAAGTAAAAGTATGTGACAACTTACTTATTTGTTTTTGGAGTGTTAATATTATTTTTTGTGACATCGTTACAAAAACTTTTGTGGCGTTGCCATAAAGAAAAGGCCAAGTACGTAAACAGGTACACAGGAATTTCCGCAAGAAAGAAGTGTTGTCAAATTTTGATTGGTTTTCTTTGTTATGCATGTGATATGATAAACTATAAAAATAAACCATGTGGCATTGGAACTGTACTATCCTACCTCAGATACCCACTCCACCACATATCTTTCCCTTGCAATGCCAAATATACCCCTCCACTCTTTTTAGCTTTTCTGATTTTTATATAGCCACATATAATCGTTTTCGTTAAATTTTATTTTTCTTTAACTTTTATCTAATAATAGTCATTTGCAATAGAATTGTTGCAAGGCCAACTCCATCTATTTTATAGAAGTTCACATTTTAGACTTATTTCAAATTATAAGAGGAAGAATGTAAACTAAAATTAAGGGAAAATGAGGTGCTAAAGAATCGATATCAGAATCAAAGAATAAAAAAGAATAGTATTTTTAAATTAAAATTATTCAAAAAATAATTAAATAGGTATTTAATTTAAAAAATATTTATTTTTGTTAAATATAATGTACTAAAAGTTGTGATTGAATTGGTTTAACAAATTGTAAATCTCCTACTAATTCTTCAACCCCTTTCTTTGATTAAGAAAAACATATGTAATACATGTAGTAAATATTTTATTAGTTTTCGGGACATATTACATATTTAACATGAGAATTTATTACTAAACGCAATTTAAGAAAGTATAGAAGCATGATTTTTCATACAAATACAATTTTCCTATATTTAATTAAACGAGATCTATTATAGTTGATAATTGATAAAATTATGTAAGTATATTATTAGAAGTTAACTAACATGGTGTGAGAATGAATTTGATATTTGATTTGTATTTATGAAAAACATACGTTAAAAAAGATAAATTCTAAGTATTTCAACTCATTAGTCAATTATTTTTTATGAAAAAATACTTTACTTCACAATTATGTGTATAAAGAAACTTTGTTAGAAAATATAAAACTCATTTTAGTGATGTCTAATTTCAAAAAGAAATACTCTTTGTTTATTGGATGAGGATATCTTTAATGGAAATTAAAAAAAAAAATCCTAAATCTAATAAGGTATGATACTTTGAAGCATTTATTTTTCAAAGCAGTCATAAACATGTTTTGTTCAATCAGAGTGAAACAATTTAACACCTTTTATTCGTTTTTCTTTCACCGATGCATTGATCTTTTGCTGGTATGACCCTACAACGATGAGTGCACCGCGCCGGCAAGACACCTCCCAATCCCATCTTTCAAATATAAACGTGAAAATTTTTAAAATAATTACTGTAATTCAATAAAATCACGATACATTTTAATTTCATGCTAATGTTGATGCTCCATTCAATAAACTTATCCTTTGACAGTCACTTGCCAACGAAAACAAAAATTAAAAAATGGCAGCAAGGGCAATTCGGGCATTACGAAAGTAAAAGCTTCAAAACAAGGTCAGCAGCACTGTGAAGTGACACTGACACGTTCGTCGTCCTCAACGACCAAACTCAAAGGTTTCCACTTTCAACCGAACGAAATTCCCATCACCGCCGCACATACAACACTACTTTGCTTTCAGTTTGCTTTCAGTTAACAACAGCCACTTCCAAGACCAGAATGTTCCATTGACATTCATTAATAAAAACATGGAACACCCACCCAACACCAATTTCTTCGACCTCCTCGCCAAGGAGCTCCTCTTCACAATCCTCGACCACCTCGACGACGACCCTTTATCCCGAAAATCCTTCTCTCAAGCCTGCAGGTCCTTCCACGCTCTGGAGTCCACTCACCGCACCAAATTGAAGCCGCGTCGCCTCGAGTACCTCCCCAGAACCCTTCAGCGCTACCGTTCCATCTTGCACCTCGATCTCACGCTCTGTCCCTGCGTCGACGATGCCGCGCTCAAGGCTCTATCGCTCGCTTGGAACTCATCTCTGCGATCCATTGACCTTTCCAAGTCGAGGCTCTTCTCGCACGTGGGGCTTTCGTCTCTGGCTCTGAACTGCACGTGCCTGGTTGAGGTTTACTTGTCTAATAGGCCTGACCTCACTGACTTGGCAGCCAAGGCAATAGCGGAAGCTGTGAACCTGGAGAGGCTGTGTTTGGGGAGGTGTAAGGGAATAACGGACTTGGGGATTGGGTGCATAGCTGTTAGGTGTAGTAAGTTGAGGCATGTTGGGTTGAGCTGGTGCATTCGTGTCACTGATTTTGGTGCGGCTTTGATTGCTATAAAATGCAAGGAGATTCGGAGTTTGGATCTTTCTTATTTGCCGGTAATAACACTTTCTCTTTATCATAGCTTTGATAAATTTTGATGTTTAGTGCATCGGAGATCTCACTTGACTAGTAATATAGACAAAATAAAATAAATAAATGGAAAACAAGTTTTTAGTTTACTAGTCAATTTTATGAGGTTTAGCTAATCCTAAATCATGTCCTTTTCATGAGATTGAGATGGTTAGCTCATGTGTCCTATACAATGGCAATGCGAATTTACTTCAAGGTGCTACATTGCGGTTGTTGTAGTTCCATTGTGAAAAGTTGTAGACAAGACAATTGCAGTTGCAAAGACTCTAAAAATCTTGACATTCTCGTTCCAATTCTAGTTGCAGACCGTTTTTTAAAACCTTGGTAGTTTGATGCCTGATGAGTGTTTAACTAGTGTGATTGCTTTAATATGTGAATTGATGGGGATTTGGTGTGTTTTTGTTTGCACGTTTAATAGAGGGCAGGTTCAATGATAAACCTCTTGGCTTCTACCGATATTGATTGAGATGATTGGATGCTTTAGTATAGTGATTTAGATGTTGGACTCCGGTAAAATTATCGTGTTATTGCTTACAAAGTCAGCTGCATATGAAGATAACTATTAGCCTACCTTGATTTTATTTTATTGCTTCTTACATAAACGTTAACTGTTAAGACAGCACTTGGCAACATATGTATTTCGCCTTTTTTCAGGCTAACGTTGAAGCATGCCTATAGTGATTTTGTTGAAAATATATATGAGGAATTTTTAGATGCACTGATAATTCAATGTTCAATTCATAAATGTAGCAGATCACAGAAAAATGTCTTCATCATATCCTTCAATTAGAACATCTAGAAGATTTGGTTCTTGAACACTGCCTTGGCATTGAGGATCACGGCCTTGCAACCCTCCAAGCAAGCTGCAAGTCAATGAAGGTATACATTTTGGTTTTCCATTTCCTTCCAGGGTCCATTGGAGGCACATTGTGCCTATGTGATTACATAATGCCGGGCTTCCCCCTTTGTAACTAAAATGTGTCTTCTCCCTTTTCTTAAACTCTCCAAAACTGGAAAAGGTGGGATTTAGCAATTGTTATTAGGATTTAGGATAATGTCCAAAGATTACAGCTAATGCTTTTCCCCCATACACTTCCTTTAAAAATTTAAGTACTTTTATTTGATATATATTTTGATGCCTGTAATTTTCTTCATTTTTTATTAGAGAAAATAATATTGTGGCCAAGCAATGGGGACTGACTGAAATGCTTGTGATTTTCAAAGTATAATAAATATAGTACTTATTGTTTCTCTAATCTCTATAATATTCATTCAAACAGTAGCAAGTGAGTCATCTGGATTCTTTAAGTTGTTTATGAGAACTAGTTTAGATATGCTGTACTGAAAGGGGAGTGAGACATTAACTTTCCCTGTTTGATATAAGTAGCATTAGAACACTCATGTTCTCTCTTTTCTTGACAGACGCTTAACTTGTCAAAATGTCAGAACATTGGCCACATTGGCATAGCTTCTCTTACAAATGGTGCTCAGAACTTAGAAAAGCTTATCTTATCCTCCCTCCTGATTGTAAGTCTTGAATCTAGCCAATCTTTTCTTTAGTAACCATTTTATGGACTATGCTTTGTCCTGCAGCTCACTCATTTAATTGTACTCAGTTTACAACTGATATAGCAAAATGTCTGCAAAGTTTTCCAAGACTGCAATCGGTTAAACTTGATGGTTGTCTGGGTACAAAGTCAGGGTTAAAGGCCATCAGTAATTTGGGTGCCTCGCTCAAAGAACTGAACTTAAGTAAATGTGTAGGAGTCACTGATGAGAATCTCTCTTTCCTTGTGCAAACACACAAAGATCTAGAGAAGTTAGACATAACATGCTGTCACACGATAACACATGCTTCCATATCCAGCCTAACAAATTCATGTTTAAGGCTTACTTCCCTGAGAATGGAGTTTTGTAGCTTGGTCAGCAGAGAAGGTTTTTTGTTTATTGGACGGTGTCAACTGTTGGAAGAATTAGATGTCACAGATACTGAAATAGATGATCAAGGTTGTATTTCTAACCTAGTATTTACATTATAAAATGTTTACCTCTACTGCATGATTTATTCATCTTGATTTATGTAGGGCTTTGGTCGATCTCAAGATGTACCAAACTTTCTAATCTGAAGTTGGGCATATGTTTGATGATAACTGACAATGGACTTAAGCATATTGCAAGCAGTTGTTCAGAGCTCAAACATCTTGATCTCTACAGGTTTCCTATATCTCAACTTTGTTACATTTAAACCCAACTTAAACATTAATAGGAGAAAATTCGCAGCATTCTTTACCTCATTTTTGAAGTGAGACGAGTGAAAAGGCTTCATGAAACTTTATTATAAAAGCATGTGTAAACTGCAAAACACGTAGTTTTGATTGCTCATAGACATTAGACAAGTCTGTACTCATCTAAAGATGGTGATTCTAGATAAGTGATTATGATTTTTTAACACTTTCTTTTGTTTATCTTTAAAGTTTGCTTTGTTTGATTTCACAGGAGCTCAAGAATAACTGATGAGGGAATTGTTGCAATTGCCCTTGGCTGTCCTTCACTTAAGGTTGTTAACATTGCTTATAACAAGAACATCACAGATACTTCATTAGTGTTTCTTTCAAAATGCAAGAAATTAGGAGTTCTAGAAATTCGAGGGTGTCCTCGAATTTCACAAAAGGGTCTTTCAAATATTGCTGCTGAGTGTAAGTATCTTGAGACGCTGGACATAAAGAAGTGCCACAAAATTAATAATACTGGAATAATTCAGTTGGCTCAACAATCCCAAAACCTAAAACAGGCAGGTTCCTATTCCTTAGTTGTCCAAAACATTTGGAGATTCTTTTGTATGCTAGTATTTATTATCGTTAGTGCCACATATACTGAGGTATCAAATACCCTAGTGTGTATGTAAGAACTAATTAGCATTTATTTATTGGAATTGCAGATAAAGCTGTCATATTGCTCAGTAACAGATGTGGGGCTCATTGCACTTGCTAGCATAAGCTGCTTGCAGCATGTATCCATTTTTCACGTGGAGGGTTTAACTTCAAATGGCCTAGCAGCTTTCCTTTTGGCTTCTCAAAATTTGACCAAAGTGAAGTTACACGCATGCTTCGAGTCATTAATACCTCAACAAATTCTAAAATACATAAAAGCTCGTGGCTGTGCGCTTGTTTGGAGGGAAAAAAACGTTTGAAGCCTCCGGGTAAATTACCCCTTGGACATTTCAGCCCTTTATTTTCAGCTAGTCATATGCAGGAACTGAATCATCCGTGATAAACATGAATCCTTGAATTTGGTATTCAATCAAAACCACTAGAAGTTTTGCATAAACAAGGTAATATCTCTGTACACGAGATAAAACTTTGATTAATGGGGACAAAAGTAAAGATAATGAGACCTTGAGACATAAATGGCAATTTAAAACCTTAATAATGTTAAAAAGTTTAGAAATTAAGTGAAGGCATGTGTCCCCATGTTGCCCAATGTAGGTCTGTCTTTGGTCTGCAGTGGAATATCGCAACTTGTTCATTGCTTCAAGATTATGATTAATATTTGTCTTTCATCCATGGGGAAAAACTTTATTAGCGCACTGAAAAAAATAAAATCACAAATTATGATATGACATACATTACAATATTAAGGATCAGGTAAAAACGGACATCTTTAATGCAAAATTTTACTGTTATGCATTTTCAACTAAACTTGTTTTATTAACAAGTCGTTGCTTTAATTGGTCCAAAACTTAATCTTTTTAAATAAAGTTTCGAGTTCAAACTTTATAAATAAAAAATTAATTGAAAGGAAAGATTTTATTAAAAATGGTCAATCAGATTTTTTAACAGAAATTAATCATAAACAAAGTTGATAAAAATTCCTTACATATAATAAAAAAACTAAACTTGTTTTATAACTTGAAAATTTGAAATAATTTCTTTCAATTATAAGATGACAATACAAGATATTCTTAAATTTTAACTTTCTTTTATACAAATATTCAGCATATCTTACTGGAAGTTGTGCACATTTGCGACAGGTGGGACTAGATTGAAAAGGATGGCAGCTACATACTGGAAGGAGTCTGTAAGTTCCATAAGTAAAAACTAATGCAAAGTTTCAGTTTTGTTGGCAATTGCCTTCATAAAAGATTTAGATATTTACTTTTACAGGTACGTTTTAGTCAGGAAATGAAAGTTTCTGGATTATTTTTTGGCAAAGAAAATGTTATGGTCGTTTTGAAATTAACAACAATGACAAAGTTGTAGCTGCTAGGTTTGTCTTGTCTCAACAGAGGAGGAAGGAACGAAAAAAAACTCTTTAAGGGATGGAACTAAAAGTGCAGAAGTCTCAGTCAAAGGTTTCCAATGTTGGGTTTTCAAAAACAATAATGATCAAAATGGATATGATATGCCTCGTTTATCCCAGATTATAATATTTTGACTGGTTCAATATAATTCCCTCCATCAAAAGTCAAGACTCTTGTCTGCAATTACTGTTATTGGTGAGTGTTGTATCAAGGCCAAGGTGATGCAAAACATTGTTTTCAAGTGTATTATGACGATGTTGTTTTCAAACCTTAAGGAGGGGCCAGGAAATGGATTCGGTTCAAAAATACATAATATGCACTCACTTTTTGTAGAAAGTACAAGCTTTTTGAAAATTTAGAAAACGCGTAAATTATTATGACGATGGTGATGCTAAAGCATAAGCCATAATACCTAATTTCACTCAAATTAGCATTTCGGATCATATTATCAAAGGAAAAGAGATCCTTCAAAAAGAGAAGAGATCCAAGTTAGCAAAGTAAGTGCCGATAAAATCATTCTATATTGTATTTACCGCAGCTCAAGTAAGACCGTGGAAGAAATTATTTTTTAATTAATATTATATCTTTTTTTATTAATAATCGTATTATATATAATAATATTAAATAAAATAAATATATATAATACATGAGAGTTTAATGAGTATATACAGTAAATATACAAGTTTTTATATTCTCAACCAATTACAAATTATGTTTAGAGTTTGGCGTAGTTTTTTTTTTTAATTTATAAATTATTTTTAAGTTAAAGTTAAAAATAAGAGCTTAAAATAAAAAGTAAAATTTGTTTGTTAGTTTTTTTAGTTTAAAGTCTCCTTTTAAATTTAAAGTTGTTTGATAAACAAAATTTAAAGTTTTTATTTTATTTAAAATTAGTTATCTTGTCTAATGATAATTTTAAATCTTTAGCTTTATTT